>JAQGCH010003805.1:0-10000 GCA_034699485.1 Nanhermannia elegantula | reverse complement strand
GAATATAATACTAGTTATTAAACAAATAATTTGAAAGAATTTTATATTTGAGAGTTGAATTATCCCTAATATAATACATAACAATGCTCCCCATATAATAATAGGGGAACATAACATTCTACTATAATAATGTTGAATTTTGACATTTTGCTGTATTTTTATATTTTATACTAAATTTTGTCCAAAAACTAAGTTTAGTACTAAATTTATTGTTCTGGAGAAAATTTAGTAAATTTAACTACGCTAATTATTATATTGAAAAAATTTATGACAATTAACAGACCTTTGTTTCTATCTAGAAATTGAAACAAATATTTTTCAATTACAACCATATAATCATAAAATTGCAATGAAATAATCCAAGTGATAAAGGATACGGTCCAGACATATATGAAGCCACAAAATCTGTATATGAAACCTGCGGTCATATATAATGGAGAAATATCACGAATCATGTCTTTATAATTATTATTAATTAAGGGATATATAATGTTTCCGAGGGGTAGTAATATGTGACACATCCATATCATAAACAATATGGCAAAATTTCTATTCAGCTGTATTTTTAATTTATAAATAATTTGAAAAAATTTAAGAGCATTTTTGTTTAAAAACCAGAGATTTGCTGAAACGTGAATAAATTGAATACAGTTCACCAGAAGTCCCATTAAATAAGATTGAATTCCCACTGAATCTGATTTTAAAAGATGTCTGCTTATGATAATGCTGGTGACCCACATATTTGAGATTGTGATTACAATAAAAGTGAAATATCCATAAAATTTTAGATATTTATTAATACTAATTTTCTCGTTGGTATTGATAGTAATGCCACCGAAAGTAATGCCTAAAACTCTATAAAACCAAATAAAAGCTCTCATTACTGAAACTTTTGAAAGCATTTCTGACACAATTTGTTGAAAATTTTTATTAAATGCTTATAACAAAAGCAAAGTTTAAAGTATAGACTTCTTACAGAATATTCTATATCTCACATAATATACATTATATATAAAATTAAATTTCTCTTCACTTATTTATTTGATAAGATTATACAAAAAAAAACATTTATTGCATAACTCAGTTTAAATAGTTCTTATTTTCTTAATAGAGTCAATACTAATACATGACATTTATTGATGAGAACAAATTTACTCAAGAACTAAACCAATACAACAAACATATTTGTATTAAAAAAATAATCGCATCAGTAATTTCCTATTAATTTGATGAAAAAATATTTAAATGAAAAAAAAGATAAATATAGACTAAAATATATTAATTTTATATTATGCCAAAAAGACTAAGAGGGCGGGACCCAAATTATGGGTCAAATATCAATTTGAATTAAATATCACTTTTAAGTAAGTTTTTCTATTAATATGATTTGCGTAAACGCATCCTCATTGAGAGGTAATATCACTGAAACCCTTTTTGAAAACCAGTGAGATTTTTACAGAGATAACCCCTGTCGGTGTGGCGAACGCGTCGGACAATAGGGTTGTAATAAAACAATGAATATGTTGCCAAACATATTGCAGAAAAACAGCTGCGCTTGAGGTTCGAACTCACGGCCCTTCGATCATGACTCGAAGCCATATCGCATTGCGCCACTCTCTCCCCCTCTTGATGCTTGATGAGCTGAATCGAATGACCCCACCCTCGACTTCCTAGCCCTCGGGAACACCCCCATACAACTCTACTCGTATGTCATCGATATTAGTTTTAAATGTTTGAAGAAAATGAATGAGTAAATGAGTTGCACTAATATGCAATATTCCTTAACGAAGGTATAGTATACCTACGCAATTGTATATTACTTTATCGAAATCAATTTTTAGTTGTATTGATATAAACAATATAAGGAGTTTTCAATTCGATTACTACTAAAATTGATTCATTTAATGGAAAATTTTTAAGTGAATTCTCAATATCAATATTAAATAGTTATTTATTTCTAAAAAAGATAAAATTTAATTAAAAAAAATATTATCCATTTAAAATTATTACACTTGTGTTGAATTAATGCCAAAATTGAAATATAAATTTCAATATTACCCATCACTTTGATTGCTTTTAATAAAATAAAATTCAAAAATATTAATTAATTAAATGGTTGACAATAAAAGGAATCTTTATTTAATGTAAATATAAGTTATAAACTATTGATGTTATGAAACAATAAAATTTATGTTTTATGAAAAATTAATTAAACACTTATTATATATAACTCATAAACGTTTAACATTTAAAATAAAATTTTCAATGAATGCTTCTCTCATATCATGTATCCATTGATTCTTATTTAGCAGTTTGTAGTAAAATAACCGTATAGTTCAATATGAATGTGAATAACTGTATACAATAATAAAATTAACTTTTTATATATTATTTAATTAATAATTACCGGAACAAGAGTTGTCTTTCTTAAGGAAGCAAAGCCTCCAATACTGAAACCAAATCTCATTTCTCGAAATGAATTCTTGAACAAAACCAAATCCTTATATTCAGAGTCATCCACATCTCTAGCATTGAATTTATCCAAAACAGTGTATATTCGATCTGACTCTTCGTGAACTAATCCGTTCATAAAACAGTTTATAATCAACTTAACAATTGCTGTAATACTTCTGAATATAAATATGAAAACGAATTGTTGGGAAACGTTTGTTACCAACGGATGATTTTGAGATACAATGTATGCATAGATATAATACATAACTGCAGTCATGGCTTCAGTCAAATCAATTATAATAATCGACGAAAGTTTGTGATCCAATTCATTGATTTGATCGCGAGTTTCGAAGAATAAGTCTTTCAATTCTGCAAATCGTCCACATTCTGAAGTCATATTTCTTTCATAAATAGCTTTTTGATCTAAATTAATATTTTAAAAATATTATACTCAATAAAAACTTGAGCCTATTTAATAAAATTCTTAAATAATTCTTAAACTCTTAATAATAAAGTAAACATAAATGATATTAAACAAATTCAGTTTTTATTACACTTATTATTAGTTTTAAAATATTATTTTTCTAACGATTTAAATTTTTTTAAAAATTACATAAACTTTAAATAAACACAAAATAAGAGCTCAGTTTAGGGGAGAATTTTTGATTTAAAATAATATTCAATATTTAGCATATAATTTATACATTATTAATATTAATAATTAATAGCCTATTAATATACATTATAAGAATTAAATACAATTCCATAGTCACAAATTTTTGGTTGGGAACAGGTATAGGAAAATTTTAAGATTTGATAATTTTTCAAATTGCTGCTGACCTATACTTAAATGTCTAAAAATGCTTGGGTCAGTACCCTCTGTCCCTTAGCTGGCTATGGCATTGATTAAATATATATAAAAACAATGTGATAAACAATAGACCTTTTCTTCTATTTAGAAATTGAAGCAAATATTTTTCAATTCCAATCATATACTCATAAAATTGTAATGAAATAATCCAAGTGATAAATGTTAGGGTCCAGACATATATGAATCCACCAAATCTGTATATGAAAGCTGCGGTTAAATATAGTGGCGAAATGTTTCGAACCCTGTCTTTATTATTATTATTATTATTATTATTATTATTATTATTATTATTATTATTAATTAAGGGATATATAATGTTTACGATGGGTAGTAATATGTGACACAACCATATCATAAACAATATGATTAGATTCTTGTTAAGCTGTATTTTAAATTTATATATAATTTTAAAAAATTTTAGAGCGTTTCTGTTTAGAAACCAGAGATTCGCTGAAACGTGAATGAATTGAATACAATTCACCAGAATTCCCATTATATAAGATTGAATTCCCACTGAATCTGAGTTTATTAGATGATTGCTTAACAAAATGTATGTGACCCACAAATCTGCAATTGTTATTACAATAAAAGAGAAATATCCATAAAATTTTAGATATTTATTAATACAAATTTTATCGTATGAGTTGATAGTAATACCACCGAAAGTAATGCCTAAAACTCTATAAAACCAAATAAAAGCTCTCATTACTGAAACTTTTGAAGGCATTGCTGACACTATTTGTTAATTTTATTAAATGCTTATATCAAAAGCTATATATAGTAAGGTTTAAAGTATAGATTTCTTACAGAATATTCTATGTTAAAGCGAAACATTATATATAGAATTTTATTTCTCTTCAATTATTCAGTTCATAAGATTATATAAAAATACGTTTAGTTTATTATACAGTAGAAGTAGTTTTAATTTTCATAATGTTTCAATTGAAAGGAATGAAAGGTTTTGACGAAAATATATTTATTCTCATTATCCTTAAACCTATACAACAAACATAAATAGTACTGCTATTAAAAAAATAACCGCATAAGTAATTGAATAGCTTTTCATAAGAACAACGTGTGGGCAGTTACCAGTTTTTTAGAATTTTGCAGAATTAGATTCTACGCATTCTTTATTCTATTATAAATATGTTTCATTATATCATTGAATGCAAAAATCAAGAGTAATTCATTTTTCAAAACTTATAGATTTCCTTTGAAACTAATGTTAATAAAACACGGAATGCATTAGTGACGCGCTAAACAGTGTTAACTGCACTGTAAACTGCTATGCATCGGCTATATAGTGCTTTAGTGCTACTGCAAAGCAGTGCAGTGCTGACTATATAGCACTTCATAACAAGCGTTTTTCATATTTTGTTAGATTAGATTTATCTGTAAATTATTTAATTATAATGTTTAATAACGTTAAAAATGATTTATAAATGAATAAATATAACCAATAAATAAACTTAAATTAATAAAATTTAAGTTTTATCAAAATTCTGAAGCTTTAAATGTTTGATAATGAAGCACAATATTGAATGCGTATTTCTCAAAAGCAAGTGCTTTATTCACACGTCGTTCTAATGGAAATGATGTTCTATAATAATTTTAGTGCTTTTCACTTATTTAGTTTATAAGATTGTACAAAAAACACATGTATTCAATAATACAGTTTAAATATTTTCTTATACACTCTTATTTTCTTAATAGAGTCAATACTAATAAATAACAGTTATTGATGAGAAAATATTTATTCAAGGATTGAACCAACACAACAAACATTTGTATTAAAAAAATAATCGCATCAGTAATTTTAGATTAATTTGACAAAAATATATCTAAATGAAAAGAAACAGATATTATAGACTAGAATATATCAATTTATGTATTTGCAAGTTTGCTCATAAGCACTGCCGTAACTACCTATGGGCTGAGGGGGCTATAGCCACACCCCCTCAAAGATTTTTGAACTGTTAAGTGTAGGTCTGTAGCTATTTTTAAAAATTACCATATTTTGGGGTTTTCCTATGTTTAGCCCCCCCCAAGCAGAAAATCCTGGTTACGGCGCTGCTCATAAGTTAAGCAATTTTTATATTTCTCTATTCATTAATATATTGTATATTTATTATTTATTTTTCAACACAGTTAAGGCAGAAGTTTTCAAAATAAACTCAACTCTATTGTATAGAATTGTATTATTTATATGAGATTTACAATATTAGTGTTCAATTTCAAGATAACAATAACAAAAGTTAACTATAAATCACTGAAATTCTTTTTATAGAATCCTTTAAGAAGAACGAATACAATACTATTTCGAAATTATAATTCCTTTTATTACTTGTGTTCCTCTGTTATCTCATTTCTCATAACAAGAAACACTATATATTTCCATTTAATTTGATTGAATAGCTTTTTGTTTAATGATTTTTATTATTGAATTCATTTAAATATTTTATAAACCCATGGAATTATTCATTTTAACGCACAAATTGATTTTTCGGTCTTCTTTTGATCAAATTGTATTTTGTATAATACAGTGTATAATGCAATGTATAATACAATTGTATAATACAACAAATTGTAAATGTTCATCCCAATTCGCAACATTAATTTTTTAATTTGTTAATTACAAAAAGCATGATTTCGTTAAGTATGAGTAGATGTTGCGAAATTCATGTTCAACCTTAAATATATTTATAATTTTCCTGGTCATCAAAATTTTTATCATTTTCCTTATCGATTAATATTTTACCTAGTTAGTTTAATATGTTTTCATTATAAGCTGGTATCTTATATACAGTAGACTCTCGTTATAATTTACTCTTATATAATGAATATCTCTTTATAGTGAACATCTACAGTATTTACAAATTCTTTGTATAGCTATAATCTAGAAATAATGTAAAAATCTTTCGCTTATAATAAACTCTTTATATAATAAACGAATTTCTTATGCATTAGTCTGTACTTTAAAACTAGATTTAACTGTAATTAATTTCGTATAACGGTTTAGAACTGTTTAGGACAAGAAGTAAACTCCGTTCCTATAAAAATAAGTATAATTTTTGATAAGACTTTTAGGGGTGATACACATATTATGTACGCATTCATGGGGGATCAAACTAATTTTAAAATGCGTACGCGTACACAGAGATAACAGACACAATGCTATCTAAGCTTAAAACTAGTGTTAAAACAATACCACCGAAAACAACACATTATTTGCAATCTTTAGATGTGGGAGTATTTTCGTCTTTTAAGGCTAATCTAAAATATAATTGGGAAAAATTATTTTGTGAGACCCCACCAGAGTATACTAAAAAGGGAAATAGACGTAAACCTGATTGGGAGACGATTTTTAAATTTATTAATATTTGAGTGCATCCATTAATAAGGACACCATTAAGAATAGTTTTAAATCTTGCGGAATAGGAGCACATGGTATCCAAATTCGTGAGGGTTTAAATGTAAAATTGTAGTCAATTTGACAGATTCTCAACCGAACAACAATACATTTGATTCTGACTCAGATTGCTTTTAATGACGATTCAGATTTAACAGATAATTAACTATATTTTATAACATTTCTCTGGATTTCAATAAAGATTTTAAAAATATTATTAAAAATTGTGAATTATTTTTTTGTTTCCATTACAAACCTGGGGTTGTAATTGTTTCTCTAATTTTTAGTCAAAAACATCCAAGTGCCATATATAAGCCCTGGGTTTTTCCGCACTTTCCGGTATATACAAAAATATTTTTTTGATAAGAAGTTAGAGTTGAATTAAATGTTGGAATCATAAATTTTATTAACTTGTTTTTAACATAGATATTATTGAAGTCATATTTGTTTTATATAATGTAAAAGTAAAGTAATGCAAACTCTATATAAATCTTGCACTAAAGATATTTTTATAGATAAATACTATAAGGGCTCGTCCAAATAGTGCGTACATAGTCAGGGAAGGGGAGGGGTGAGCCGAAATCATACAAACATGTACGTTAGTCGAGGGGGTATTAGAAGAAAAAGTACGTACATATAATTGATGTGATAAATTCAAATTCTACGTCATTCAAATCGATAATATAGATGAAAGCTAATGATTATAAAAATAATATTTATGACTTAACATATTTTGAATAGGGTTTGGAATGGGATTAAATTTCATGTTTAGGGATAGGATTGAGTGGGATAGAAATCCTTTTTAATGGTATGGAATAAAAACTTGACCCAAATCCGATCCGCGGGGAGATCTGCTCTTTGGTCCCCGGGGAACACCTTAATTTGCAATTTATTTTTATTAAATCAAAGGTATATTTTTCAGAATTGTGAGAATACTGGTAGAGTTCAACCCGACCTGATACTATGAAAATCAATCGTCTATATTTCATCTGGACTGTCCAGATTTTGGGCTATTTTCAAAAAATACAGTGCTTGGTCCCCCTTTGAGTTTGTCTCAAAATAAGAATTTATGGATAATTATCCTTTAGTCTCCCCTTTCATTTTTTAAGGTCTCCAGATTTGAACTCCATTAAACTTGGTGACCCTACCTGACACCCTTGTAAATATGTAGAAGGATCTGTGCATTTACTATAATATATGTTCTAATACAAGCACTTTAAGAAGCAGAAAAGTTACAAATACTTGCAAATTAAAAATTGTTCACAATAAGAGGGTTCAAATTCTAGATAATAGAAACAATATATATTTGATTTCAATGTTTTGCAGTTTGTGCCAAAATTATTGAATAATTTAAAACAAAGAAAAAAATCTGTAATTAGAAAAATATAAAAGAAATTAAGTATGAGATCAGATTTAATAATTTATTATGAAAAAGCGTAATAATACAAACCGATAACAGCGTTCGCTTATTAAAAGGTATTCCAAATATAGTGAATCCAAACATTGATTCAAAAGTATTAGTTTTGAAATAAAGCGCTTCTTTGAAACCGTTTTTATCCAAACTCTGATTACTTAAGTCTAATTCATCTAAACATTGACCCAAACGTGTGCTCTCATCATAAACCATACCATGTATTAAACAATTGATAACCAATTTGATGACACTCAACAAAGTATGCAAAAGAAAATAATTACGAAAAGCCTCAAAGAGAGTGTTAATACCAACAAAAAATCCATAGATTTCAATCATTAGACTCATTATAGTGTCAATTGAATCAAACAAATTGAGCCAATTTAATGACTGATCCAATTCTCTGATAGTTTTTCTTACATTTAGAAAAGATTTTCTTATGTTATGAATTATTTTTGAATCTAATTTTTGAGTTGACATTGTGTTCAATGTTTTCAATTCTATAACCAATTGTTGTAAATGTTCTGTTATTGATAGAGAAATTGCTGCGAATATAATAAATTCAATTAAATGTAAAATAATGATGAAATTGTTATTGTGCTTAAAACAAAGCGAAAAACTAAAAGTTAGTTTTGGGACTTTTTGACAAAGATAGTCATAAAATTTTTTTACTAAAATATACTCAGAATAAAAAATTTAATTGTTTTTACCCCAAGTTATTATAGAAATGGTTGATTCAACAATTGATCGGTAATATAAATGAAAGCTAATAATTATGGAAATAATATTTATATAACTTAACATATTTTGAATAGGCTTTAAACAAAAATAAATATTTAATAATTGAGAAGTTATTGCAATAACACCAGAGACGTAAATAATAATCTTATTTCTGATACCATTTATGGGATATGTTTGCAAAACAGTAAATAGTTTTGAAGCTTTCAATTGATAATAACAGAAACTGATAGTGCAATAGATTTTAGAGACTTGTGTGTTAAAAATAATTAAATAGTATATTATTGTGAAACCAGAATTGTATAATTGATCCAAAAGTGTAAAACCATATATAATCATAAGTACAGTCTGAAAATTGATTATTATTATGATAAAGAATGTAGTTATGAAACCAAATACTTTCAAATATTTATTGACAACACATTCTTGTGTTTTATTTAATACCAAACCACCAAATGTTATGCCAAATAAGCGATAATACCATAGAATTAATGTTATGAACAATGAATTATTATTCGTTTTGATATAGGAATTCATTTTAAAACACGAAACATAAACATAAATCTGATAAAAAATTTTAGTAAAAGCTTAGTTTATAAGAAACCCTTCGAAAACTTTTGTTATGATTCTGATTCTCAATTATTTTTGAAGAACTTATGTTTACGACTTTGGAATTATTATTCTTTTTAATACTTGTTTTTCTCTATTCTATTATTTTCCTTAAATAACATCTATAATGAGCTTTTAATATCATTGAATATATTTATGTTTAATTATTTTATTCTAACATTGAATTGAATAACATATTACAAGTTTTTCAAACACTTAGAATTCTATTATAAAGAAACACAAATGAATGAATACAATGACACTCCGGTATAGTGAACACATTTGCATTTAATCCTCGATATAGTAAATAAAGATTTTAGTGCATATGTTACCGTCAAAGTGTGAAATTAAGTTATTTTATATAATAACTACACTGTAAAAAAATATCTTAAAAAATACATATGTAAGATGAAAAAACGTCCAAATAATTGACTCGAATGTATAGATAAAAAAAGATGATTGAAAGGCTTGAAGACATACGAATGGTTTAAATAAGAAATTTTCATAA
>JAQGCH010003804.1:0-10000 GCA_034699485.1 Nanhermannia elegantula | reverse complement strand
TTTCTTATTAAATTATTTTTTATGCTATTTTTAAGAAACTCTTTTAACGATTTTTAAAATTTTCTTTTAAATAAAATTGAGTGACCAAAAATCAAGTGTTCTTTATTCAATTTCGCGGGCTGTATAAGGTATTAAAGTAAACCTGGAACAACATGGTATCAATCTTTATTCTATAGACAATACTAATTGTATTCCATAACTAAGACACTCAATTTTCAATTTCGAAACTTATACTTTCAAAATAGATTCAAACAGAGATTCATAGGCTATTCAGCGCGTTTTGTGAGATCTCAATTTTCAATAGGGGAAAAATTTCATTCTTTGAGATCAATTTTTAAATTATTTTTGCTCAAAATTTACTGTTTAATTAATTCTGTTAAATATTATTGAAGATAAAAAATCATATTCTACAGAAGTTTAAATTAGATTTTAAATCTATGGAATTATTACTGAAATTATCTGTTGTATATTTTTTAGAAGATCAATCAAAAAGTCAAAGTGAGGACCAATTTTAAATTCTCTATTTTTTAAAAGAGTGAGGTCTATAACCAGGCCCACAACTAGTTCATCGTGGCTTCAAAATACAGTAAATACTATTACTTCTTATTTATGTAAACTATTTTTGTATTATTATATTAAAAATTTTACATTAATAAGAATTATAATCTAATAAAAAAAATTGACTAAAATAAGATTATAACATATTTTTCAAACCCAAACAATTATTTTTCTATGAAGAGAGAATTTTTAAAAATAAATTTTTAGCATAACTTTTAAATATCAGCTCATAATATGAAACCGGGACTTCTTATATTCAGGCTTTAGTTAATAATTGAGCCTCAACTGACTGCTCCGGTCTGGACAAAGAATTTGTTTTTGTAGTTCAATCAAAATATATTACAATAACTGATAGAAAATAATCTTATAAATTAAACTTTAAAATATTGATAACACTTTCCGATAATTGAAAAATTAAGTAAAATTTTGATCTATTATTTAATGATTTTCATATTTCATTATATTTTCAATGACATGAGTATAAAGGACAAGGGGGTCGTGGACAGGGGCATGAGAAATGGAAAACTGGAAATGGAAGACTTTTAAAGAGTGGAGAATAATATATTTTTAGATTAAAACCTGAATTAATATTTCAAAAAATGATATAAATTATGACAAATGTTACAATCATTTTGAAAAAACACTAATTTTGAGTTTATTTTTATTAAATTTAAAGCATTTAAAATTTTCAAAAACGAATTTAAATGACATTAAATATGACTCTAAACGAAAGCCCAGGGTTCGACTCCTCGGCTGGACAGTCATTTGTTTTGAATGCTTTTTAATTAAATTATAAAAAGCAGTAATTTCCTTGTTTAAAAGCGTGAAAAAATAACTTAAAACTGAAATAAGTTTTATTTGAAAAATACTTTTTTAACGCTGAATACAAAAGCATGGTTGCTTTGGATAACTATTATCTCAGTTTAGTGGGTTCCGGTGGGTTCAACCAATATTATCAGAAAATAATTATTAAATAGAAAGCTTACATTTTTATAAGCAAATTGAGGTGTAATCAAGCTTATTGAGGTCTTAATGCCCGTTAATATCCACATTATGCCTGTTAAACATGCATTTCACAGGTTTCTCAGCAAACATTATTTTGCGCCTCACATTATTCAGATTATAAATTGCAACTACATTATTCATTTATTAGAATAAGGTGTATGATGACATCGTTTTACTATAAACAGTAACTGTCAGGAATGATGCAGTGTTATGTATAGCAATGTATAGCAATAAATTTTTTATGATTAAAAAAATATACATATAAGGTATGTTATGATTGTGAGATATGATTACTTCAGACAAATTTTTGATTAATCACTAACTTATAATTATTAGTAAACTTTATTCATTGTTAAACTTTGTTTTTGTATCTCATATTGATTAGTGCTTAACCTCCTTCAAACATCATCCTAAATATCCTTCTAAAGAATTTCATTAATTTCAAAATAAAGTTCAAAATTGATTTTAATGCAAAACTGCTATAGTTTTAATTCCTATACTTTTAAATATCTCTTAATGCACGTTATTCTAGTGATTCATTAATAGACGAATACTATGAATTTTACAGACAACGCCCATTTGTCTATAAAATCTGATAAATTATTAATTTTGATACTGGATTCTTAACATTGAATATGACGTTTAATTGACAGTATGCTGTCTAACATTTCATAAAAAAAGTGCAATGAGATCAGTCAAGTCAATTCTTAGTCAACCTATACTTAGCTCATTGATTCCATATTTGCCAAATAACTGATCATTAAATAAACCAAATAAATATTGAGAATTAGCACAAAATAAATGTATTTACATATAATTTTATATGAATCGATTGAGTCCTTTTAAAGAAAATCCTTGAGTTCTTACACTAAAATTCTGTGCAGATTCTGGTACCTATCGCTTAATCATGGATTATATCAATCAAACGCTTAAAATATTTAGTTTTTTCTCTCAATTTTTAATATTTATGAGCATTTTTGTTCTGTAATTAAAAGGATTGTAATTTTGCAATGTATCTGCAAAAAGTGAAATAATTAGTCTCATAATATTATTTCATTTATTTCAATCATTTCGTTCTCATGTATTATAACAGTAATTTATTTAAAAGCAGAAAACTAAGGAATAATGCATAAAAATAAAAATATCGCTTATTAAATTTGATGAAGGCTATTTTGTTTAAATGCATTATTAAGTTGTACTTAAAGGTTTAGCAGAACAGGATATTACTTGAAAAATAGTTCGGTTTAATTCGTGATCATATTAATAATTGGTGGTTCTTAAAGCTCAAAATAAAAGCTTTTAAAACAAAAATATCTAAAATTAAAATATATAATATTACTTATACTGTATTATAATTTATTACTAATTTTTAATAATAGTAATCAATTTTTATGGTACTGTTTAGTTTTAAAACAAAACTGCTGTTCATTTTTAATCTACATTTAATGGAAGAGTTGGCTTAACAGGTGTATAAAGATTTAAATCTAATCCTTAACTTAAATCCATTGAAAGTTTAATCCCTTTTTTACAAGCCATTGACAAAACAGCTTTAATAAAAACCCATTTAATAACCTTAAGTGCGAGTTCAATGAATCGCATTGAGGTCAAGGAAATCCTCGAAAACATGGTTACCATTAGTTTTTATTTTATTTTGACGAATAAAAATATAAATAGTCCCAAATATTTACTTCTCATTTAATAAATATTATTAGTCCGTCGCCTAATTCTATGCTTATATGTGAGAACGCGGAAGCAATCGCTTCAAACTATGGCAAAAATAGTCTGAGTACTGGTAAGTATTTCTTAATTTATATGCACTCAAACTTTATTATCGTTAGACAGAATCGATTTTCTCTCAACTAAATATACCGTATGTCAGGTAAGGCATTAGTTTATTGGGAAAAAATAGTTAACACTCGCGATGACAGTGCGAAACATAGTTTTTCAAACTCATTATTGTTTAACTTTTCATCGTTAAACATAAAGATAATAATAAGTACTATTGAAATGATTGCTCAACAAATGATTCTGCGTTTATTATTGTCAGTCTTTGATTGCAAAACAGTTTTAAATATGTAAAAAGCTTGGTATTTGACGAACAAAAGTATGCATTTGATGAGATAGCGACACAAACTAATAACTAACTTGGACTATAAGCAGATAACCTTGAAATAATCAATCTTTTAGACATACCTCAAATTAACCTGTAAGGTAAGTCTCTAAGGCAACCTCTGTCTAAAATATATGCGCAAATGACACAGTTTCCAGAATGCATACATAGCTTAATACATTTTCTCTCTCATATGACTTCTATTATACTCTGTATTCAGAGTTTTGACTCAGTTTTACATAGTTATAAGTCTGCAAAACTCTATACAAGTTTTTATCCCACTTTTACATGCATAAAATAATTCACTTGTTTTTTCAGTTGTGCTCAGCCTTATCACAAGCACAGTCTACTGAGCTTTAGTGCATGTGTGTATGGCTTATATTATTGAAGACATAAATTAACTTTTTGAATATTATATTTATTTTTGCATATTTATAGCCTTACTGTTTATGTGCCTTTTTAGGTAATCTCGTGTTATAATGAATTTATAGGTGAGTAGAAGTCTATTTTTAAATCTAATCGGAGTAAATGTTTTTTTTGAGTACCTTTAACTCCATGTTAATAATATACTAATGTTATTGGAAGTTAAATTTACTTTTTGTGTATTTGTTTTCCCTTCAGATTTATAGTTAAATGCATTGCATGCAGTAATTCAATGCTAATAAACTTTGATAATTTCCTGTTCGCTTCGCTCATTCTATTAATCAGTAATTAATTTAAGATTAATGTTGATTAAAATCAATCTTTAATGACAGATAAGTTAAGTTTCAATGTCATATTAATATATATAAACAAAATGTTTTTCTAGAAATCTTTAGGAGAAGGATCACATTGAAAGCTCATTTCTGTGTAATGAACAGTGTTTAAGTTGACAATGAAAATAACATTGACTTGAAGTTAGCTGAATAAATATTTTTAAATATAACTCGTAAGTTGAATACTAGTGTTTGTAACAGTTTGATGTTTACTTGTTTTAGAAGCACTTTCTTATGAAATCACTTCAGGACTAATGGGTTTTTATTTCAATCATATTCTATTTAATATTTGATTTTCCTATTTTGCAATCAAGTATTGGGAAATTGATATATTTTTTGTCACATCGAGTAATTGAATACACAAATGCTATCCGATTAGATTTAGTCAATTATCACTCGTTTCCTTTAAATCAATTTTATTACGTCTGTTCAATTTCAAGTGTTATGAGATATCATTTTTTGTGAAAGGTCTGTTGGGTCTGTTAACTTAAATTATAGCTATTAATAAAATAAAAGTTGAACTTGTTTTTTATGAAATCTCATTTTTATTATAAGTATCGATTTTATGATTTTTATATTAAATGTGATATACAGTCAATTCAAGAGTTAATCGAATTTTTATTAATAAATTTAATAAATTTTTAACTTATAAGAGAACTAAAATATAGTTTGGATTAATTATTAACAGAGCGGTCAATTACTGTGTACTTTTTGTGACTAAAATACTGTTAGTCCTTAATATTTAAAATTTAAGGACCTATTGAGATTTTTTAAAATTATGAACTGTTCCTCGTAAATCAATTTATAGACTATCAGATATTAAGAACAAATTCTTATAAATAAATAAATGAGTTATAGAATTTTCATGGGTTCTTATATCACGAATTTACGGATCATGTTATATCATTTGTTTAATTAAGGAAAGGTTGTTATATGAGGAGTAATGAAATTTAAGATTTTTTTTTGAGCTCATATTCAGATTCTTTATGAATTGTCGAATAAGGATATGGATTTTCAATAGAGTAGGTTAGCATTTCTCAAGTATTTAACAATATATAAAATAAAATTCTGTATGTTTTACGATATGAAATAGTTAGTGAACAAAAGTTTGCAAAAGATAAACATTAATATTGATATTTAGTAGTTATCTGTTATTTCAATAAACTTCAATTTAACTCAAAATCGACAGTTTTTCTTCAAAAAAAAATCATACAGATCAGTTTCTCTTATATACGGTATGTATTAGTCCTTTTAAATAATTAAAAACATATACTATATTAATAGATTCATGATTTAAACTCAAACTATGGGTTTTTCCAAAAATTTTAATTCTCATTTCATTGAATGAATGAGAACTTCACAAATAAATTTCAAATTAATAAATGAGGAAAACCACTGGTTTGAGCTCAAAAATTGAATCATCAAATTGTAATTGTTGAAACTCATTGTTAGGTCTTTCAGCTAATTTGGAAAACCAGTAAAACTTAAGTCTTAGTGAAATTTAGGAAATTAGTTAATATTTGGTTACTTTGATTCCAAAATATTCAGATTATATCACTGTTTGTCTCACAGAAATGGATGCTTTGCTATAAGCAGTTATCAAAAAATATATAATAGTAGTGAAAGTAATAAACAATGAGGTTTACGCTCGCGTCGGGTCAAATGAAATTCATAGCGAGTGAGGTCTAAAGGTTAAGGCAACCGACAAGTAATCGGTAGAAACGGATGTCATTTCTCGGTCACACATTTGTTAGATTTAAAAAATATTCATAAACTCAATATCTGAAGCCTTATACAAGGTATATGCAGTACATGTATAGTGAAATATCGCAATTTAATTGAAGTCTATTGTTATGTTGAATAACTCTATTATATTGAAACAGTTGTGATTGTCTTTTTGCATGTTTTGCTCAAATAATTAAAATAAATTTGTTATGAAGTGAATGTTTAATTAATATTTATAATTATTAACCTTAAGAATAACTATATATTGATAAAGTTTGGTAAATAAGCTATTATGAGAATAGTTAGCATAAAAAAGTTCAAATCATTATTATTAACCACTTAAGTGTTTATTTTATTTAAATTTGATGACTCTTCTGATTAAACTTATTTTTTTTCTACAGCTATATTAGAAATATGTTTTGGCTCAACTCCAGTTTGATTATCAGTGTTATAGTTTAGTTGAAGGCTAAATGTTATTAAATAATAACTAATTTAGTTAAGAAACAACAATAAAAATAAAATTGATTTCGAAAAAAATGAAGATTTCGAACTCATCTAATGATATGCAGGCAAATAATGGTCACTGCCTCAACTCCAATCATCAAAAGGAAGAATCAAATAATGGAAATATAAATTTACAAACGGATACTATTGAGCTAATGACACCTAACGGTCCGATGTCATGCACAATACAACTGACGCCTGCAGTTCTTTCCTATCAGTATAAAAAGAAATTAAAAGATATAAAGAAAGTAATTTGTGTCGAAGACATAATTGGCTGTTCGGTGGACAACACTAACCAATCAACACAAAAGGCATTCCTAAACATTACCGCATATCGTATTAGAAAATCTCAGCGCAAGAGAAAGTTATTTACATTTATATTTTGTAAGCACTCGACATGGGATCAAAACTTTGAGGAAGCGATCACTTGGAAAAAGTCAATATTGAGCTTAAATTATGGCGAAAGTGATATTAAAACAAAGCCCTTATTATTTATAGTGAATCCAAAAAGCGGAAGAGGACGAGCTCTTAAGATATTCGAGCAATACGTTAAGCCGTTATTAATAGACAGCGAAACCAATTTTGAACTTCAAATTACTCAACACGCAAACCATGCCCTGGAACTGATGCGAGATATGGAAGAAATAACACGATATCATGCAATTGTTGTGGTCTCTGGTGATGGTCTGCTCTATGAAGTAGTTAATGGTCTCACCAAAAGAAAAGACACTTTAACTACAGGCAGAGTTCCCATAAGTTTAGGTATAATTCCTGGCGGTTCTGGTAATGGATTAGCACACGCTGTAAATCAAGCATTTCTTTGTGGTATTAAATCAGTTGATCCCATATTTGACTGTACTCTACATGTGACTCAAGGAAGACCTGTGCCAATGGACTTAATACGTGTGACAACACTTAAAAACACTTATTATTCATTTTTATCGCTGGGTTGGGGTCTTATGGCTGATATTGATATTGAATCTGAAAGATTGCGAATGATAGGAGAGTCCAGATTCACAATTTGGGCCCTTTTGAGGGCATTTGCTTTACGCAAATATAAGGCAAGACTTAGTTATCTTCCGGCAGAAGGTTTATCATCAACAATACCTTCACTGAGTTCAACAGTTCCTTCTGAATGGATAACAATTGAGGACGACTTCGTACAAATATATTCTGCATATCAAACACACATTTCTTCCACTGCTATCTTTGCTCCAAACGCTACATTCGATGACGGCTTGATTTGGTTGCTCTTTATTCGGGGAAATGTGACGCGAAAACAAGTCGTCCAATTCTTATTAGCTCTTGAAAAGGGCAAACACATTGCCTTTCCTTTTGTCACTTATTTGCCGGTCAAAGCTTTCCGTATCGAGCCTTATAATAATGTCGGAAGACTTACTATCGATGGAGAACTAGTTGAATGCGGTATCGCACAGGCGGAAGTCATACCAAGAATGGCTACTCTCTTAACGCGATGACAATAAGTGTTTCACAATTGATTGTCCGATCAGTTATTTATTAGA
Organism: Nanhermannia elegantula; assembly: GCA_034699485.1. Lineage (NCBI taxonomy): Eukaryota > Metazoa > Arthropoda > Arachnida > Sarcoptiformes > Nanhermanniidae > Nanhermannia > Nanhermannia elegantula. Next base: position 1,820 of record JAQGCH010003804.1, on the reverse strand, counting down.
TAATAACTATTTAATTGACTAAATAATTAGTTGTTAAAAGTTTTATAACTTTTTAAAACAATATCAATACAGTATTAATACAGTTTTCAGGTTTAATACCAATAGTATAAGATATATAATTAATTTGAAGATTTCTTTGTTATTCACTTCATCGAAATTATTTCTCTAGTTTTCTAAATGAAAAAAATGCAAATTTTGAATATCAATAAAAGCTCAATATTTTGAAATGAGATTAAACTTTTTTAGCAATTTATTTTATTTTTCTGCAAAAGTTTGGTTTTATGTCATTATGTTTTTTACTGTAATATTACATAAGTTTACATTAGGACGAGATTATCACATAATTTTCAAACTCAATTATTTTTCTATGAAGAGAGAATTTTTTAAAATTAGTTTTTACCATAACTTTTAAATATCAGCTCAAAATATGAAACCGACACTTCTTATAAATTGTGTGAGAGACTGGACAAAGATTTTGTTTTTGTAGTTTTAGAAAATAATTTTATAAATTAAACTCTAGAATATTGATACTATTTTCCTATTATTGGAAAGTTGATTAAAGTTTTGATCTATTTTTTTATTGATTTCCATATTTCATTATACATCCAATGACATGAGTATAAAGGACAACAGTGTGGTCGTGCGCTGGGGTACGAGAAATGGAAAACTGGAAGTCAAACATTTTTAAAGAGTGGAGAATATATTTTTAGATTAAAACCTGAATTAATGTTTCAAAAAATTATATAAATTATGACAAATGTTGTAATCATTTTGAAAAGACACTAATTTATTAAAAGCATTTAAAATTTAGAAAAACTAATTTAAATGACATTAAATATGACTCTAAACGAAATGAACTCTAATCTATAATAATGAGGCAATAATATCAAAGTTTCCTTATTTTTTGTATTATTGAAATGAAAATTTTTTAAGTTAAAAATATTGAATTTCAACTTCAAAAGAGAAAAACAATTATCCAAAACCCGAAAAGACTTTTGATTTTATAGACAGACAATTAGTGAATAAAGCGAACAAAATAGAAGAAAAGATGAGTGGTATACCTGCCTGATCCAAGATTTGTCTTTCTCAAATTACAAAATGCATACATTCTCTAATAAATATTGGACCAAATGCCGCAATGGTTAACGGTTTACTACGGCAGTCAAAAGGTGTACAATTATTTGCATGAGAGTCACCGGTTTATACTGTGATGTAAATATTGTATTTCATGTAATTAATGAGGTGCAGGGCATTGGTCAACATATGCAGAGGGAATTAGACATCAGCCATACCGACAAATAGCGCAACATCTGCAGCCAGGATATCAATTAATCCAAGGATTACCACTACAACAAGGATACCAACCTCAACATGGAATCAAACCCAGACCACGACAACCACAACTAGCACAACAGCTACAACCAGCACAAGAGATGGCAATGCAATCATCAACTTGTCGTATATTCAAGTATTGGTCTCTCAACATGAAAATGTTAATAAAAGATATTACGACCGCTCATATGATGGTGGAGGTGGCGGACCAAATGTTGGACATAGTGGAGGAACAGTTGGCGAAGAAGTTGGAGCAGTTGGTGAAGCACCACCTCCAGTGTCAGTTCCCAGAAGTCATTTCACTTCTCCCAAAGGTTCACAACATATTGACAGAGGAAGGCGTTCAGTCCAACCAGACTTTGCTGCGCAACAACAGCATCAACGCCAACAACCTTTCGTTCGACAACAAGGAGGCAGTGGACATCAACCACAAGGCAGTGGACATCAAGCACAAGGCAGTGGACATCAACCACAAGGCAGTGGACATC
>JAQGCH010003803.1:0-10003 GCA_034699485.1 Nanhermannia elegantula | reverse complement strand
AATTGCGGGGTTTGCGGGTTTTATTATAAGAAGTTTTAACCCCGCACCCACCCCGCAAGTTTAAAAACAAACCCCACTACCACCCCGCACCCCGCGCGGGGTTCCCCGTATTTGCGGGTCCCCACTTCCTTACTCTAGTAGACAGTACAAAAGTAAAAAATTTTGAATTCAACTCGAGTCTGGCAAACCTTCACCCGACTCGACTCGTTGGCTACTTTGACTCGACTCGACCCTAACCCGTATTCAAAATCTGTTCTAATTAAACCCGTTCAACCCTAAAAAATTTAATAATTTTAGAAAATTAATTCAATGATTTTATTTAATGATTTACTTTCTTTACAATCGCTCATTTTCATTAATTTAATATTTAATTATTAAAAATATTAACATTTTTTGGACATAATTAATATATTTTTTGCCATGAAATCATATAATATAAACACGTGTAACATAAACACGTTTTTTTGTGCTAAAAGTTTTTATATTGATGTTTACGATAAGTGGCTTATATTAATTAACTATATTGTTGATAGAAAAGTTATCATATGGTACCCTAATCTCTCATAGATAACCCGCGGGTTATCTTAAGAAAAAAGTTAAATTTTTCCAAAATTAGAGGGTGCGGGCTATACATGAGTAGCAAGCTGGCTGGATGGCTTAGTGGTCTAGGCATTGCCTCATTATTGAGTCAAAAGTTCATACAGTTCACTAACTGGCTGTGGGTTTGAGTCTAACTGTATGCCAAAAAAGTTTTCCAAGGCTAGCATAGACTAAGCGGCCCAGCTTAGGGTACTTTAGTACTCTTAACAGGGCTGCAGATTAGCTGAAGATAGTTGAATGTTTCACAGTGAATGTGATTCACACTATCCTAATCTGGCATAAGCCGCCTTAATACCTATGAGTCGGAAATGCGGGATATAAATGAATAATCTATATATACATGAGTAGCTGGCTATCAAAAGAAAAATTTAAAGTTATGATTTAATTTTTTTATGGTTGAAGATTCAAAAGTTATTCAAAAAGTACTTAACTTTTTTTATTACCTTTAATTTCAATTTAAATCTTAAATAAAAGAATTTAATGCAAATTATATGGAAAATCTAATGCTTAAGTTGTGATATATGTGAAGCGTATGCTGAACCACATTTTTTACATCAATATTTGGTAATCATTTGACATGACAATTGTGGTATAAGAGAATATTTTGTGGTTGTAATGCTCCATTTTAAGCATATCATATATTCAAGGTGCGGGTTATACATGAGGTGCGGATTATACATGAGGTGCGGGTTATCTATGAGAGATTAGGGTATTATAGTATGCCTTGAACTTATACTTGTTGACAAGGGTTTTATCTATATTTAATATTAAAACCCGACTCGTACGAGTTAGGGTTTCGAGTCGGGTTGAACGGATTTCGAGGGCTCGATTAGACTGCCTAGATTGAAGTGCAGCAGCTGCCGTATATATAGATATATCATACTGGTACAGAAAAAGAAACTACTTTATAATTAATAGCTTATATTATTATCCATGAATTTATAATTTGAAATGCTTATATAATAAACGTTAAACTTGTCATGTTTTATGTTCTTAACTTTCATAACATAGAAACAAATAAAGTTTATACTTTTTCCAGTATTAATTTCAAAAACATATTTCAGCGTTTTAATCAACAAATAGTTTGTACACAAGGGTTAAAAATCTTAATAATAACTATAATAACAACTACTATATATTGATTGATATATAGCAAAGTGTTTGTCAATACCACTTCATATAGTCACGAACACCAGAAATGATTTAGATTTCATGGATTTAGCTTTTTATATAAGTCAAAAGTGGTCAAAGTATTGCGTGTCGTTATAACTTTTTATATTAATAAAATAATAAACTAAATCAAATTATAGATATATTCTTAAGTAACAAATCGAATTACTTTACTCAAAATAAACAAAATAAAACTTTGACTTCTCTTATAAATTATCTTATAATGAAGATCTCTCAGTTCAAAGTATTCTTAATTTATTTCATTTACTAAGTGATCAACATTACAACAATAATTGTAGTAATTATTACGACTCATTTCAAATTCTGCACATTGGATAAGTAAATTTATTATTCTTTCCTCATTTAATTCGATTTAATTAACTGCTGGCATGAACTATGAATTTAAGCAATACTTTTTCTGTCAGTTCTTCAACATGAAAGCATTTGAATACAATTATTATTACTTAATCCAGTTTTTAATGCATCAGAAAAGTAGTCACAAGGCATATTTTGTAATTATAACTTAGAAATTATGCAGTCACTCAAATAAGAGTTCTTAAATTATCTTAAAGAGATCTTAAAAACTGTACCTTTATTGGGTTCTCTTTAAGTTCTGATGATTGGAATTAAAAACAAAGAAATTAATTATTAGAAATTTTAAATTGTATTATAAATTGACATTATTCTGATTAAATTAGTCAAAAATCAATTTAAGAAAAACTAAGATATAGGCCCTTATTTGAGAGACTGTACCAATCATGAAATGTGCAAAATATATTAATTTCAAAGCAATCTTATATGATATTGACTTAAATATTAGTTTGAGTTTCTAAGGGCTTATTCAATAATACAATAATATATAATACAATAATAATATAATATATATCATATGTCTGAATAGATCTCTCAGAAAAGGATTTAATTTAGAAAATGATTGTCCAAGAAATAATGCAGTTATTTATAAATATATATAAACGACAGTCCTTTTAATACAAAGCATATATGAGTTGTATTGAATTTCATACATCAATCATAAGAAAGGCATTGATTTTCATCAATTCTTTTGTGAACACTAGAATTTCATAAAATAGAGAATAAAGAGACCAACTTTTAATTAATTAATTTAAAAACCAATTCATTAAACAGCTTAATTGGTTTAATGGTTTGACGATAAGTTTAGATATATTATAAAAATTATTATATGACATCAATTTTCCATCTCAATGAAATCGTGAATCTGTTCTTAAATTACTAAATATAAATAAATTTAATGGAACATAAAATATGTTTACTGCATCATTCAATCTATTAAGTCTGGTATTGGCCAAGGGTTGTCCAGCTGAGTCTGAAGCAGGGAGGTACCAGAATTATTGAACTGAAGAGGCCAAGGATGTGAAATTTATGAAATAAAGCATTAGTTTATAAGTTAGTACTCTGCGTGCCTTCACATCTTTTAGACACATTAGACTGAGAAAACCATAGAATTATTAAACGCTATTCAGAAGAAATGGTCATACGTTATAGTCAGGTTATACAAGATTGACCCCGGGTCGGCATTGAGCTTGTGCAATGTCATCATCGAAAACAAATGACAAGTGACCAACATATCATAGCTAAAAAATTTTTATTTTTAAGCTTATAATTTCTATAATCTCACGACATTCGATAATGGTTATGGTACTATTCTACTGAGCTCCTCTTATTTCTTACTTGCAATATTACTATTGCAATAATTGAATTCAAAAGCATTTTATCTCTTGGACATTGAAATAATGATGGACATCAAGCCTGAGCTGAACCTAGGCTCAAGGCTTAGCTAGAGAGCTTTTTTGGGCCTTAGGTTCAGACTCAGAGGCTGTAAGCTTATGCTCAGTTATGACCTTTAAGCCTGTTGAGCCTACATACAATTCAGTCAAAATAGTTGCAATTTTGATAATTATATTAATTAAGCAGTATTTATATTTCTTATTTACATTGAATTTAACGTAAATTTTTTGAAAAATTATAAATAATGATGTTTTTAAGGAAAAAATTTCAGGCTTAAGCTCAGTCTCAAAGGCTGGGAGCTTAGGCTCAGCAAGCCTTAGTCTCAGGGTATAACGTATAAGAATTTTTTTCGGAGATATAATAGCTTATGCAGATATAAATTTTAATGCTAAAACATCAGACAATTCAATTTTCTATATAATAGACTCCTTAATCACTTCATATTTTACCGTAAGTTTTACTCTTGGTTTGAGACTATATTTATTTTAAATCATTGAAATACTTGAAATAAAAATTAGAAATATATCATTCACAATGGGCTGTATATAATAAAGTTTAGCTCACAAAAAAACAAACTGATAACGTATATGCTCTGCAGCAAAATTGTTGGTCTAATTTATTTATACAAATAACTAAATATAACTCAAAGTAGCAGTAGATTTGACAAATTGGTTACAAACAAGCAGAGGGAAAAAGTTATTCTTGCAATTTCTATATAGAAATAACTGACATTTAATTATATCGGAACAGATATTTGTCAGCTATGAAATCTATTCTATCGATAATATGTGAACTCATTTATTCATTTGAGTTTTTAAAGTTAGTGTTTATTCTCAAGTTATTTAAGCCTTAAAATTATCTCTCATACTAAGCTATTATAGGAGCAAATAGAGCTACGTTTTGTGCATTCAGTTTCAGTGAATATCAAAATTTTATTTCTTAATAAAATATTTTTTTATATTTAATACAATTTTTTATTGATAATCAACTAAAGGCAATGGTTCGTGTTTATACTTCATATCTCCATTATTGAAATCTGAAACAGCATTTCCGGAACCATTTAAGATCCATTTAGTAGTCAAAAGTCCTTGCATTCCAACCGGTCCTATAAAACATTTCACATAAATCTCAATCAAAACCAGACAATAATCTTAATATACAAAGGAAAAATTTATACCCCGAGCATGTATTCTTCCTGTGGATATTCCGACTTCAGCACCTAAAATGAATAAATAATTAATGTGTTAATTCGTTAATTTCTAATGTTTCTATAGATTTGCTTCAAAATATGTGTTGATATTAATCCAAAAATTAGAATATAATCCTATGATGAAAACTATATAAAGCTTATATACCTAAACCAAATCTGTAGCCGTCAGAAAATCTTGTACTACAGTTGTGAAAGACACAGGCGCTGTCGACACCCTTCTGAAATAATTTTGCGGATTCACCTGTAATAGAATTACAATTAACATCAGTAATAGTTTAATATATATAACAAATATTTATAACAAACCGTCTTCGGTTACTATGACGTCTGTATGGCCACTACCATAAGTATTAATGTGTTCGATAGCATCGTGTACATCATCGACAACCTTAAGATTTATCACTTAAACAATAAGTTTGACCATTTAATTAAGTTTATAAAGATTTGTACCTCTACAGTGCAGGCAAGACTTCCATACTCTGTTCTCAATGATTTAGCGACTGGCGGACCAAATGTTAGGAGCTTTGAGAGACGCGGACCGGCAAATATGGAGACATTTTCTTCTTTAAGTTTGTTGCATATTCTGACAAAAAAATCGGAGTCTATGATTGATCGGTGCAATAGGAGTGTCTCCATTGCATTACAAGCTGCCGGATAATCACATTTTGAGTCGCGTACTAACCATTAAATAAAAGTAGAAATAAAGAGAAGAAGAAACAAAAGAAAAACGAAATAAGTAAATGCTTTCCGATGTAATTGAAGAAACGCAAGACTTACCAACTTTGACAGCTTTGTGCAAATCTGCATTGTTATCGACGTAGACATGACAAATACCTTCACTGTGTCCTAAGACTGGTATTGATCTGCTTTGTTCTTGTATATTGCGCACCAACTCATTAGAACCTCTTGGTATGACCAAATCGATATAGTTATCGAGTTGCAGCAATTCACTTACGTCTTCGCGATTGCTTACCTAAACCAATATATACAATACTTTAGTAGACTTTTATCATTAGTCTTTCCAATACAATCAAATTCAATAGATTGAGTACATACAAGTCCAATAGCGTTCTCAGCTGAATCGTAATGTGCTAATGCCTGACGGACCAGATCGTAAAGATAATTATTAGTATGAACCGCTTCTTTACCGCCTTTGGCCAACAGTCCATTTCCAGTTGCAATAGAAAGAGCTGCGACTTGAGGCAAACAATCTGGACGTGACTCGAAAATCACTAAAAGCACACCCAAGGGCACTGTTATCTGTTTTAGTTGCACGCCGTCTGCAATTAATGTATGGCGTAAGCATTGCCCTAAAATATCATGCGATTGAGATGCTATTTGAACCAAACCACTCGATAAACTGTTCAATTTTTCTGGAGTTAAGGATAATCGAGACAGAAGTGGCTTTGATAGGCCTATCAAACAAAATATATTCAACTCATAAATCTTTTTTCCAAATATGATTATTATTTTTGTGGTACATTATCTCGATCTGTCTATTCATTACCTGAAGCTTCAGCTGCTGCTATATCGTTACTGTTGGCGAGAAGTATCTCTTCCTTTTTGTTCTGCAATGCGTTCGCAATTCTAAGAATTATGTCAGACCTTTGCTCAGGAGTGAGAGACTGAAGAATACGACTGCCTTTTCGAGCTGAAAATAATTTTTCAAATTATTTAACTCAATTAATTTAAATGATTGGAATCAAATTAAATAGAAGATATTTTCTAATATATTATTAAAATTTATAAATTAACGTTTAAAAAAACACCAATATTTTTTAAATACCTATTTAACTATTTAAAAAAAAGCTGAAATATCTCACTGTTACTAAAACTTTTCTGTTTAAACAGAAAAGTTTGAAATTAATAAATTAAATTCATTTTTATGGTATTATTCTCTTCATTCTAAGGCCTATTTGAAAAGACAAGTCATCCTTAAACTCTGCTGTTTTTATAGTAGAGTACAGTTCCCAAAGCTATTTGGATAACATATACATGCCTTATATCGATGGCTTTCGTATACAACTCATCAAAAATTCTACTGTCAAGTTGACTGACTGACTGACTGACTGACTAGTAAAATAGAATGGAATGTATGGAATTCTGAGAACAAAAACTTCTTGTGATATTCAAAATTAAAAAACAAAACCATTAAAAGAAATTTTCATTATTTGAATGAAATACTGGCTTTCAAACAAAGAGAAAGCACTCAAAGCTTTGTTGAAATCACTTTTAATATTCTATGACTTCCTGACATTATTTCAAACACTTCAAGAAATTATGTAATAATTACTTCATAAGAGAAGAGATAGTGAAAAATATATTGGAGATAAGATGTGATATGTATTATGCAGTATTATATTGTATGTATTTATATATAACTTTTTCTAAAAAAATGTTAAGTGAGTTCTACAAAAACAAAATAATCTAAAAAAGATTATACAATTGTACACCAAATGTCAAATGAAAGCAAGTACTGTATTGACTCGGGTGAATCACTCGTATATTTCATAATTATCTAACTTTATTGATAAATTCTAATTCAAATAATTTAACAAAGTGTCAGATCTTTAAATAAGACTTGATTTTCAATGGTTTAAAAATAAGTTAAGTAATACTTAAATTGTATATTTGCACTTCAACTAAGAACTAAGAATAGTTTTGTCAGAGCGGAGACTGTAAAGCATTCGCTGAGATAAGTAAGTGTATAAGTATTTTGTACTATAAAGTCGTTAAAAGATTGTAATCTGAACTCATTATCAATACAAGAGTTGAACATATTATTTCATTACCAAAACAAAACAGCCTGTAATGTATACATACAAAGCATACAAAAAATTAATTTTTGTTCGTTCTTATGTAAAGATATAAAGCACATAAAAACATAATGGTTTTCAAGGAATAAATGTTAATCTTTTGGGACACAATTACATTATACTGTATTTAGAGAATCTCAAAATAGTTTCCTTTAGATTGTTTCAATTTTTAACCTTCACTAATGCTTCACTCAATAAATAAAACAAATCGTGTAAAAAATAACTATAAAGTGAAGAACTCTATTTATACCAGTATCACATTAATAATTGATAAAGTATAAAATCAATAGTTCATCAAAAAGTATTATATCTACAGAAAAATCTAACGAATCTGAGAATATCACTCATACATTCAGTTGTAAAGCTATTTTCAAGATTTTTATTTAAGATAAAATTTGAGCAGTAGTTTTCAAATGAAACTCACAAATGAATTGCGTAATATATACCCAATAAAAACAGGCACAAGTCTGTACTCATTGTTGAGTAGATGCAGAATAGTATACGGCAAAACTGATTCAAGTTATAAACTTTATTATAACTGATTCAATAGACGCTGATTTTAATCAGAAATTAAAATGAACTTTTGGTATTTTGAGAAAAACTTAAGATCAAAGCAGTAGAAGCTCTTCTACAGAGAAGTGTCATTTCAGGTACTAATTTACTTACCATTAGAAGCTAATGCTTGTACTGAAATAGTTTCGTGTTTAGATTGTGTGAAAAAAGTGCCGATTCGTTTCCCAGACATGATTCTGTTGATAGCCTGATCTTCAGTACCATTACATATAACAACAGAGACCCCCCTATCGAGAGCCCAGGCGGCAGATTTCACTTTCGACTCCATACCTCCGAGACCGACACGAGATTTCCCTCCGAATGTGACAAAACCGTTATTAGATGGGGAATAAGTATGCAGAAGACGTGCACCTTCTTGTGAAGGCGGTAATGTGTAAATTCCATCCACATCTGACATGAGTATAAGTGAATCGGCTCCCACTTCAACTGCTAAGTGTGCCGCTAAGCTATCGTTGTCTTGAATACTTATGATCTATAAAGTGTGCAATAATATGGTAATAAAAATGCTGTTAATATAGAGAAGTAATAAATAAGAAATATGAAGTATTAAGGAGAATAGTCGAAAACTCTAATAGCGAACTAGTGGAACAGAATATGCACCCAAAGAATCCCTCTCTTAAAGAAGGTATAATTTGGTGCCTACTGTACCCCTTGATGTGGATTAATCTCCGATAGAGTTTTTCCACCCACCCCTGCTAAATCAATATCCTGCATGGCTGGTGACACCACCGCATCATTAGTATTAATGATTGGAATTATATTCAAATTCAAGAGTTCCAACACTGTTGACCTCAAATTGTAACGACTTATAGGATTGTAAAAATCTGGTTTAGTGACCAAAACCTAAAATAGAAAAATGATACTTTGCGAAATAAATAAATCCATAGATAAACAAACAGATTAAAGGGTCAAAAACCAGATCAGACCTGAGCTATATTAACGCCGTATTGAGTAAACATAGCGTCGTAGAGTGACATTAAACCGCTTTGTCCAACAGCGGCAGCAGCTCTAGGCTCGGGTCCTGCCATTTCTTCTCTATTCTTTTTTAGCAATTCTTTAGGTGAAAGCGTTTCCCTCATAGACATAGACATTCGCATTTCTGCGCCCAGTTTTTGCTTACCAAAGGCAACGGCACCACTCGTTACCATTAAAACATCTTTGCCTTCATTGTGCAGCTCTGATACTTGTTCTACTATTGACGCTAATCTTCCTAATGCTATTCCACATTCATCTTCTCTGGTAATGACGGCCGAACCCAATTTAACAACTATTCGCTGTGCGTTTTTCAATTCGTGTCGCGTTTCGAAGGCTCTCTTTATTGCATTTCTAACATTACCAGTGTCTGACGTAGACTTCACACCACTTTCTATTTCTTTATGCAGGTGGTCTTGAAGGGCTCTTAAGCCTCTTTTGCCATTCTGTATATATCGAACTGAAGATTGCGTACCAAGTGATGGGTATAATAAAAGTCTTGTATTTGAGTCATTAAACTTGACGATCACTCGTTTCGAAAATAAATTATTTAAACCGTGCAATATATTTGCCATTTTTGAGATGAGTTAGAATTTGACTAAAATTAAAGCAATTATAATGCACGCAATGAAAATGAAAGCGTTTTTATTAAACTTCTATTAATTATCAACTTTTATGCTTAGAAACAAAATTCATAAAAAACATTTTTTGTATAAACTGATCACTCATTTGATGAAAACTTTTATTGCGACAATATTTTCAATTTCAGCAATTCTTATATAAGGGTTTGTATTCTTATACAATTCTTATCTCTCAATACAAAGAACTATTATTATAAATAGTATTATTATTATTATTCACTTCAATACAAAGTAACGGCACTGTAAGTCTTGAC
>JAQGCH010003802.1:0-10004 GCA_034699485.1 Nanhermannia elegantula | reverse complement strand
GTCTATGAGTTGCGCCAAAAAAGTTGAGTTCATAACAAACTTGAATCACGTGTTAGTGTTTTCGCAATTTGGACCAATCCTTGAGTCTCTTCACAAACGGCTGTTGAGCTGAGAGGCTATGACATAGATTTCCAAACTACGGCCGCTGAGCAAAATATTTGGCCCAAAATACCAAATATATTTATGTTAACTAAGGATATGTAGAATTAATTTTTAATTAAATTAGTAAAAAAAATACAGAAAACTATTAATGAATTTAGAACTTACTATAAAATAATAGATTACAATATATCTATTGGTTTAGAATAGAAGTTTTGCTTTATTAATTTTTTAAATAATCATGCTCAAACGCTCGTAATTACTCTCGGTATCTTTAATGAGCGCGAGCTTTAGCCACGAGAGCGCACATCACTTTATTCTTGGCCCTCGAGATGCATGCTATGGTTTGATACGGCCCTTGAGTCAAAATAGTTTGGGCGACTATGGGCTATGGTATTTTTGAACAACGCTGACTTTATGCAAACTATCATTATTTGTCAAGCTATGATGCACGATGTCCTTACCTCGAGTAAGTTTGCTTTCCTGTATAGCACATATGTATTGCACTAATTCCCAACCGTTCATAAAGTTAAGGTTAGGTTTTTAGTGCAATACTTATCTGCTATACAGGAAAGCAAACTTACTCGAGGTAAGGACATCGTACACCATAGCGTGACAGATAATGTTTGGTTTGCATAAAGTCAGCGTTGTTCAAAAATTCCGTTCCCTTACTCCGGAATCTGTCCGGAATAAGCTCTGGGAATTACTCCTAAAAATTGGGATTTTATTTTAAAGGAGTTAATTCCCTTTTTTAATCATACCTTTGGTTTCGGTTGCCAGATTTTGCTTGACCCCTCCCTGGACACAAAGGAAAAGTCTAGCGTGGAGAGGGGTATTACCCCTCCCCCCACCAAATTTTTAAAAATTTAAATGTATGTTTATGGCTAAAAAATTTATATATATGGGATATCGGGTTAATTGTAATCGAAAATATGGGACTGCTATAGACAAAGTGAAAATTCGTACGGTATAGTTATTAATTATAATAATAATACGGAACACAGTAACAATTATTGAATCGTAAGACACAGTGAGAAGTCGGTAATGTGTTTGGTTTCTTTATTTAGAAACATAATCATTTTTTGCCCCTTCATTGAATTGCCTCTTTTTAACTGACACGTTCAATGAAGGAAACTCATCTATTTGAAAACCTTATTTTACACTTTTGTTTAACATTCTTGATATCTTTGATAACATAACTTATCTTAAAAATATATAGAGAAATATTAGCCTAAGTTACTGTTATTCTGTAGATTTCTTTACAGCCTTTTTGCGTTTTCTTCAACAATTTTACATTTTGGTATAGAAAAAAACCTTTTAAAATATTCATAAACTTTTGACAATTTTGGTCAAAAACTGAAACCTGGAGTTCTATTGTCCAGATTTTATTAAAAACTTCTGCCTGGACTGAGAGATCAAAACCTGGACGTCTGGCAACCGAACCTTTAGTCCCCCCTTTGATTTAGATAAATGTTTTATATATTTGATTAAAATACTATTTTTATGCATTTTTAATGCTTTAATTAAGAATATTAGTTTTATTGTTTCTCTAAAAATTAGACAACTTTCAAAAAAATATTTGGTGGGAAAACGCAAAAAAATGTGGTCAATAGGTTCCCAGTTTTTGGAGCTTAAGAGAGTGTAGAAGTAGTTCCGGCTGTTCATTTTTCGGGAACCAAAATTGAACAACGATACATACAGTGCAGGCAAACAATGATCAGTGATGCTCAATGGCGTCAAATGCATTACATATAAAAATGTCTTTTATTATACATCAGTTCCAAAGTAACGATACTTAGTCATAGATTCGCACACAGTTATTTCGCATAAAATAGACGAATTGTGTGTAAGAAAAAGTCCTCAAATAACGAAATTAGCTTACTTATCGCTTGGCAAACACTCGGTACCCGAGAGCGAGCATTTCACTTTCTTTGAGCGTGATGTCGAGTGTGAGCATCACTGACATGATTAGCGATGAGCAAGGCCTAATTGAAAAAACTGAGCCTAGAACCCTCGAGCCTGACACTGAGGTTTTAGCAAAGAAAAATTAGATTTTATTTCATATACTAAATGAGTTAATTATTGAGAATTTAAGTATCTAAGCATAGATTCCGAGCACATTAAAGCTTGAATAGAGTCTTTCGAGAATCTGTTTAGCGATTTTTATACGACTTCGGACAAGTGAGATACTACATTCATGATTCACTCACATTATTATATGAAATTTTAATATATTATATTGAAAACAATTACAGATATAAAAGTTTGTATGAGTTGCGTCAATGAACGCGTGCCCTACAAGGTTACATATTAAGCAATGCGTTATTATCATTAGCAATCATTTCTGTAATGCATTTCAATTGAAAATTATTTTAATAATATTTTAATCAACAAAATCTATTAAAAACGATAAATTAATAAAAATGATATATCAGCACATGCTCTAAGAAACATACAACTGATTTGCACTATTTTAATGAATTTTATTTTTTATCATATATAGCATTTTGATTTACGGCTGATCTCAAGTACTTGTATTCTCAAGAGGTTCCCAATTGGCGGCCCGCAGGCCATCTCCGGCCCGCGAAGCCTTTCCCAGTGGCCCTCCATATGCTTAACTCGTTGCCTATCATATCCTGCGTCATCTCTAAACTAAAGTTAAGTTAAATAAAATGTAATGAAACATATTAAACACCCGTTTTGAATGAATGGTCAAAATCATTGTCTGAATGGTTTCCTAATGTAGACGGAGCCAAACTTGTTAGAAATGTGTGATTTCAAAAATGATAGTAATGTTCAATATTTCAAAGGTGTTACTAATTCTGTAGATTTCTGGTCTGCATTACAATTGTCCCACTATTTACAAACAGTAATTAAAATGTGTACAATGTTTGGATGAATATGGCTGTGCGAAAGCTCATTTTCTAACATGAACTTCAAAAACAAATTCAGAAGTATCATTACAAATAAACATTTGCGACAGTGCCTTAGAATAGCTCAAACACCTTACTCGCCTCAGTACAAGACAATACTCCAATGAATGAAACTCTGGCCCTCGGCTTTTCACCAAACTCATTAAATGGCCCGCCTTTCAAATAATTGGGAAGCCATGTTCTAGACTATCAACTTACTTAAATAAGTCGAATATTACATATGAAGGCTCCTTATGAAAAAGTCCGTTAGCAAAGACTGCCCTTAAAAGAATAGAATAATAAATGCCATTAAATCATTATTAATAGTTAGCACTCTTTCAATCATAAGTTAGTCCTACTTTTTAGTACAGAGTATAAAAAGAGTTACTGATATGCAGAGCTGTGAATTATCTGGAGTTAAACGTTATTTTATTAGAGATCCCTTATTAATAATAAATTATGTGAGAGAAAAGTTGGAAAAACCATAGTCTAATAATTTCATTTAATTTTTTGTAATTGTGTGAACACATATTCAAATAAAATTTTTTATTTCTAATTTTCTAATCACAACTTGAATCAGACCACTAACTGTGGAATTTGTGAACAATTGTTTCGGCTCTCACTGCTAGGCCTCGTCAGCACAGGTGAATCTAATGAAACACTTTTAGCTTTTATTAGCCTTTGAATAGAGAAAGGCCTTCCCGGGATCCCGAAAATTTTGGAGCTAAAATTATATTGAATATCTCAAAGTAAAATATAGGATATAATTAAAACTAACATTGAATATTTGAAATATTACTTATAATATGCATAAATAGCAATAATAAAAGTAATTTTGATATCCAAATTTTTGGATTATTTGCCATTCACAAGGTGTAAAATAAAGATTTTCACTAAGATTTGTTTATACAAAAAATTTCTATGGTTAATTTGTTAATCAATACTCCTAACATTTAACGTGATTATTTGTCAAAAAGTTGTCCCATTCATAAACCCAAATGAACATATTTTAATTAATTTTGTGAAATTTCTAAATAACAATAATTAACAAATTACATTATAATATAAAGAATTATCTTTTGAAAAATTTTTATTATCAATGATATCTCTCTTTTTATAATACATTCACATTAAATAGTTTATTAGATCTATTAATAAACTTGTAAATAATATGTTTCTACTTTATTGATATCAAGTTTCTATTGAATCTCAATTCACTTAGGTGATGAACCTAATTTTCAATTAAGATTTGTCAGTTCTGCAAATGCTGAATAGCGTATATTAGCATTATATTTGTTAGTTTTAATTTATATGATTTCCCGGGAAATTTTTTCGGGAACGGAAAATTTAAATTTCCCGGGAAACCGGGATCCCGGGATCTCGGACCCTTCTCTACCTTTGAATGAGCGGATGGGAGAGAAAATTGAGATCAATTGCAGAATAGCCTTAACCCTAAAAAATAAATTTTCAATCTATTTTTGTTTATATGAATTTTAAACCTCATGTGGATTTAGTTATATTGTATGTAAAGTGTATAATTTCTATTTATGATACAGCAGCTACCCCTGAAATTTTGGTCGATACCATACTCTATCAATCGAGAAAATCGACCCTCAGCAAGAATAAGTCACAAAAAATCGTTTACTCCCCCTCTCTTTGATTTTTTAAGCTTACGAAAAAAATTCATAATTGTCTCAAATTGAAATGGTCTCAGATCTGTTATTTAGCGTAAGATTATTATTAATAGAGGTTTTAAAGCGAAAAATAACGGGTATGAAAATACCCCCCATCTATATCTACCTTAGCTTTTTGGACCTGATTTTTAATAAATACTCCTTGTCATTGTCGACCTTCCGCGTTACTGTTTGACATTAGTCTCATTTGATAAATAATCCAAATACAGATGTTATACAAACAATTATACCATCAAAATAACAAATATCCATAAATGAAAAGAGTGAAAGTATTTCTCAAATAAAGTGAAACTCAAATTGGAAACATTTATAAATAAAATATAAATTCCTGAACTAATAAGTAGTGTTATATCAGTTCCTGGAACTCAAATTCGAACTATTTCAGTTCCAGGAACTGGAACTGGAACTCAAATGAAATTTTGAAACTGATACAACAGTACTAATAAGATCTTTGGTTTGAGATTTATTAAAAAAAACACTTTTTACATGCTATAAAAACTATTAGCATTTCACTCAATGTTACAGATTCACTTCCATTTAGAGCTTTCTAAAATACACTAAAAAAATTTATCATGTATAATACACGTATATAATACATGTATTTCTAAATTATAGGTTTAAAAGTTAAGGTATTATTTAATTTAATCAGTGTGAATGAATGAATGAATAGGAAAAGTAGTGTAATTTTAATTTAAACGTAATTAAACTGAGTCTTCATCAAAGATTTGCATGAATGTGACAAACTAACTTTTAATACATAAAACCTCTAATATTATCATGTACAGTCAGGCTTATCATCTTTTGGCAAAAATACAAACGGACAATAAACTCATATACGGGACCCTTTGATTTTTTTCAAAATTTTTAACTCGCATTGATTAACAATCGAGTATATAGTTTTGTTACAGTGTCCGTTTGTGTGTATGTAGACATTTTTTACTTTTCAAATATTTGTATTGTTAAGAAAGAAATTTGAATTTGAATTTGAATCTGAATGGGGTAATTTGAATAACTCATGTTGTTATTTCATAAATTCATAAGATTCAATAATTTTCAGTATATTTTTGATTTTCTTTAAATTAAAGATATTTATAAAATTCTGTATTTAAATACAAGTTTCTATAAATTATTTTAATTGAATATTTCTTCTTTCATAGGGGGGAGGGGTATGGTAAAGTAAAAGCGTGCAGGCAGGGGGTAGGGGTCAAATATTGTCTATTTTTTGCTTGCGCACTATGTGAATGATATTCAAATATGACATCCACGCAACCTTGAGGCTAAGCCCCCCATCCCCCACCTTATGTCCACAATCATCCGAATTGCCTTTAACCCCTGCACGGAGACGTCACATTTTCTCTCACCCCCTCCCCCATTAAACACATTTTGACAGTCATTTTTAATAAAAAATCTTTAATGAAATTTATTTGTTGCTGTTTTTAATAGAAGTATTCTATAATTTCTTTAAATAAAATTAAACAAAAATATAACTGTACTTTTGATAATAGCTTTTTTCAATATTTTTAAACTTCAATGACATTCAAGTGGATGTCCGAATCTTCTCGATCCCTATCCCCATATTCGTCATTTTTAGTCACGTTTTCAGTGAACCTCCATTACCCCTGCACATGGATGTGATTTTTGAACGTCCTCTTATTGAAAATTTTTGTGATTGAGACAACTTGTAATTAACGTTTTAAAGCGCCAAAAACTTTTGGGAGTACTCCAAGAACTCCTTGGGAGTTGCGCCGAAGTTTTTGGACTTTATTATTGGGCTCATACGACTCACTTTTTTTTATAAAATTTTTATATCTCTCAAACGGTAACAGATAATGAAATGCCGTCGTTTCTATCAATATTATATGTCTATCGGTCTGATACACCTTTTAACGCAATAAAAACAGAGGGTAGTCCTATATATAGAGAATTATTTGGGTTTTTCAAAAATATAAACTCCATGTTTGACTCCTTATGAGAATTTTTTAAAATATTTTGTTATGAAAACCCTTTTGTTAAAAAAATGGTCACGAAAACGATGAGTTTTCTCGCTCGCATTTTTTTGGAAAACAATAAATTAAAAAATTGATGGAAAATTTTTTTGAAAAAACTTTGGCGCAAAAATTGATTTTACTCAAAAAATTGTCTCAGAAAACCGATGAGTTTTCCTTGGCCTAGATTTTCAGGATTTCCTTAAGCTATTCCACTTCGAGTATCTGACATTATAAAAGCCTGATTTAGCGATAGAGAGCCAAAACGCGATAATAGTATTGATCTGAGTCTAAAAAATCCCTAAAAGTATTGATTTGATTAAAATAAGTGATAATTTTTTGTAAAATTTTTTGGTATTTTTGGGAGTCTTAAGAAGTAAATGACGCCAACTCCGGAGTGGGCGTCACTCTAGAACTTTATTTCGAAGAAGCGGGAGTTTTAAAAATCTACTTGTAATACAGATTTTGATTGAGTTTTTGGTCCAAAACAGTACATGTATAGTCCGGTCGGACCTTTCGTCTGCCACCCGGACAGCACACACAAAACCGGTCAGGTGGTAACCTGTGTACAGTATTATACATCACATTTATAGTTGTCATCCCTATTTCCATTTGATTCTACAACTATTTTTTATTCCATGGAAATGTTTGCAGATGTTTTTTTTATTAATAATCGAGAGTAATACTAAAATCTATCGTAATTCTGAATTTTGAAAAGAAAAAAAATATTTTCAAGAACTGCAATATTTATTTTCAAATTATTCATATGAATTGAGAGTAAGTAATATTTATGTGACATTCTGTTCGAGGCCAAGGCGTATGTTTGAGTCTAAATAATTGAAAATATACCCCGAATTTAAACAATAGCTAAAAAGTTAACTTCAAACCATTTAAATCATATGAAATTGACGTCTGAGAAAGATTAACGTTAACTGAAAACGTCAGTCAGATATGCGAAATGTAATGCAGTTTGTCTTAACCAAATAGAATTGATTCCCTCAGGCCTTAAGAGTGGTTCACCTTTTATATTAGCTTATTGTGAGGGGAGGACCACTTCTAATCTAATTGGAAACCAAGGTTAAGACGGACATCATTAATACTTAAATGAATAGCAAATCCTATTCATATGGAATGACCCCCAAAAAGCCCTAAGTCTTCGAGTAAAAGCGTGTAAAGCAGACGTGCAAATGATGCGCCAATTATTGTTTAATAGCGTTATAAATACAAGTTTCAGTATTTTAGTTATCTTTATTAGCATTGATACCTCACAATGTATGTACGGTATAGTCATACTTGAAAGTGTGTTAGTGGGCAATACTGTCTCACTACCACTACCTTTATGGTTCTCTATAATTTCGCAAGTTTAGTGCAAAGTTTTATTAATTTTTGCAATTGTTAATACAATAAAAACATGCTATTTTATTAAACGTTCAAATATTGTTCTAAATTTATTCGCGAGTGTATAAAATAGATCACTTAGACAACCATTTCTACCACTATATACTTATATGTACTGTTAATTAATTGCATGTCCTGTTTCTCGATTTAAACAATTTTAATTCCTTTCGAAATTCAAATTATTTACTTAAAACTATAACTCAATTATGTTATAACAGTAAACTTGTTTGTATTAGTTGTGTATTCAAGTATAAAATCATCAATTATTCATAATTGTATCTTCTTATTAATAACGACATTGTTAGATATCTATAGACTTGTCATAACACAAATAAATCCTTTGTGTTTTTCTAAACGACTTGAAAAGACATTTTTTAATAAAGTGCTTTTTTAAATTTTTTAATAAGTTAAAGTTTTTTAAAAAAGATTTTAAAAAAAGTTTTTTATCAATTGCTATAATAATATATATGTAATATATTGGTTAGTGTTTAATTAAACTTTCCAAATAAATGAACCGAAAAAGTTCTTTCGATGTCCATCAACTGGTAAGTAAAAGCCTAAAAGCTTATTAAACTTTAATTTATTCTCAATAATCAATTTGAATATATATTAAATTTCCAAAGAATAATGAATGCTCTTATTCAATGAGCTGTTGAATAAGTTATACTAATATGAGTTTTAGTATATGAACTACTGTAATATTTCAAAGTTTTTTAGTATAAGAATTCTTTAATTTATTGTATTTTTCTTCTTTTTTGTTAAATAACTGTTTAATAAGTGGATTGGCTCAGGAATAGATTTTGTATTTTTGTAGCGCTTATTTATTTTTAAAATGTATGCGATTATAGTTTGACTTAAATCTCGTTTATTCAGTGAAAAATAAGTTAATAATGCATTAAAGTTATCTGAAGTTTAAGTTGAGAGCTAAACGTTTTAGAGTAAATCCAAACTCTTTTTCAGGGTTCTTAATGTATAGTTAGGTTAAGAAAACTACGGTATGCGTTACTTCTCTTCCTTAATAAAAAAACTTACAGTTTGGTTGGCATTAATAGGCATTAAGTTAGGTTTTATAAAATATTAAACTGATTTATCTCATTGTAGTTTAAATTAAATTAGAGCCTAAACTCTCTTACAAGTTAGGGTACTGGCTATTGTTTTGCTGAAATAGTTTAAACATTTGTAAAATAGTTTGAATCCTTATTTTTCCAAACAAACATTTATTTACTATAAAAATACATTTTTTATAATGAACTTCTAAACAGGAAATGGATTATATTTAACTTTTAACTCAAAAGAATTTATGACTATTTATATATTATTCAATATAAAGTACCGTTTTTATAAAATTCTTATAAAAGCTCAAATCTATTAATGTGAAAAACTTTTTTCACTAATCATTTTAATGATTCTTTTCTAAATACTTAAATATCATTTTCAATACAAAAGATTAAAAAGTTAACTAAAGTTTTATTTTAATTTTTTAATTGAATTCACATTTTTGAAGCTTAACTAAAATTTTTGTGAATAAATCGATATTTAGTCAGATACAGACCTATTTTATACTTTTAAAAAAATCAGAATTGCTGTCATACAGGTATTATTTGAAATTATTTAATAAATTTGAATAAATATTCCTTTGATTACATTTGTTTATTAAAAATTAAAAACTCGAACATCAGGGTGGCCAAGCTCACCCATAACCAGGGGGGATCCAGCTTGGATTTTTCGACCAAAAATGCAGGGGGAGGTCCAGGTTGGATATTTTTCAAAACACGTTATTTATCGCTTTAAAACGTTTATTAATGATAATCTTACGCTAAATAACATATCTGAGACCATTTTTTAAATTTAAGATTATTTTTGGTTTTATGTAGAAAGTAAAAAAATCAAAGGGGGGACCAAAGGATTTTTTCACA
>JAQGCH010003801.1:0-10007 GCA_034699485.1 Nanhermannia elegantula | reverse complement strand
ACGAGCGGTGTCACGAGCGGTGTCACGAGCGGTGTCACGAGCGGTGTCACGAGCGGTGTCACGAGCGGTGTCACGAGCGGTGTCACGAGTGGCCTCACGAGTGGCCTCACGATTAGACTCACGATCACGTCGTGGACGAGATCTTTCTCCAGATCGGGAACGATGTCTTCGAGAACGCGACTCACGGTCTGCATCGCGTCGGTCGCGATCGCGGTCTCGAGTCTTATCATGTTCTCTGTTATAGCTCTCTAGTAATGGAATTTCATTTACAATATATATAAATATTTGATAAAACAACTTTTTATAATTAAATGGTTTGTATTAAATATTATTTGAAAAATAGTAATCAAGACGTATGACTGTGTCTTATGGAAGGATTTTTTTATCAAATTTCTTATTCAAGACCAGCACTCAGTTGAGACCAAACATACATTAACTAAACTAATCGTTATTAAAGTTGATTTCGTTTAATGTTTGATTGGACTCAAACACACATTCACTTAAGACATACACTTAATGCCTGTTAACTACAGAACCACAGTCAGGTCATTGCGGGCATAGCTATGTCTGTCGTGTCTTTCTCTCAAATACTATTACTTTTGATAATAATCCTCAAAAAATAGCTAACAATGTATGCAATAAATGAGTGAAATGAGAAGGCAATCAGATATTGTGTTGAACAGTATCGCAATATTGACTACACTTCTCATTATTATTGCCTTTTAGTTCGCAATAACTCATTATAAACACATTTATGTGAATCAAATGAAAACTCGCATTTGCTTTAGTTATTCAAAGACACCATTTGTTTGTTTGGGTCGTTATCTATATTACACTTTGTATTGATTATTAATAGAAATACAATTTCAAACTTAGTAAACAAGAGGTGTCTTCAGTTCAGTCACATTGTAAGTAAAAATACAATAAATTATTTTTTAACGTTTTTAACTTTCAAATAATTAATACCTTTTGAGTGTTCAAAACTCTCGTCCAAGTCTTCGCCCATTTTTTCTATTATTTTTATATTTATATGAATGATGTTATGATTGATGTTTATGTTTATTGTTATTATTATTAAAATTAAATTAACAAATAGTCAAACAATGAGTCCATTACCGGCTCAACAATAAAAAGTGAAAATATGGCGAAAATATCAATATAGACAATAATATTATTAATATGTTTAACACATGTGTCGCGACATTTGTGGACAAAAACTAAACTAAAATAGAGTTTCCCTTAAATATAACGTTATTTATGAATGAATTGATTGATATTGACATAAAATGTTGAAATATTTCACCATTTATTCCATTTATCCATAAGTTTATTATTAAATATTTAATAAATATATAAAAATAAAATGTTTATTATTTAATATAAATTGATTTAATCGCATAATATGTTTTATTAAATTAGAGAACAATTTATTTTTGTATTAAATATATTATAGTTTTTATCATTGAATATGTTTTTCGTGCAATTGATTAAAGTCTTCGATCAATAATCAAAATATATCTCAAAACCAAAGACAAGTCACTAAACATTCAATTTTGAGGTTTTTATTTGTATTAATCTTTTGCTCATTAATTATCTTTTATTTAATTTATAGTCTAATAAAGCCGTAAATGGAATACAATCTTTTGGATGGAAAGCAGTCGACCTGTTCTTCAGCTAATAATGTAAACAATGGAAACAATAATAATGTGATTCGCTCTCAATCTCAAGAGAATGTCTTAATTCCTAATTCGAGTCCACAGTCTTCGGTGTCAGTCATGCAAATCGATTCTCCGAATACCAGTTCTTCACAATTCTTTACAAACAATGATGTGATTCATGTAATCATTGATTTATTTATAATTATTTGCTATAATATGAGGCCTTTGTATGGTTTGTATGAAATCGCATACACTCTACTGGTTCTCAAGTGCTGTATATTGAAGTTCAGGAAAACATTTATTAAGACTTTATAAATATTGAACATTAAGTTTAATGCAGTATTTGATTAGAGCTGAGCCTAACGTAAGGTTAATACAAATCACTATTTTTCGTTGATTGCATGCAATCCTAACCAAAGCTGAGACGAAGCGAACATATGTTATGTTTGATTAAATCATTTTGGTATATATGAGGTCAGGTATGACTGAATCGGATATTTTTAATTTGATGCCAATTATGAAATGGTTTCATATATTTCATATACAGTACTATCAGAACAGACAGAGAGTCTCAATAGAGTACGCGATTTCATACATAGCCTTATATTTAATATGATTTTTATATAAATTATATCACTTTTATTAAAATGAATTATAAATATATTTAAATTAAAATAATTTTAAAATAGTCACAACCAGTAAATCAGGCGACAAATCAATCCAAAGGCGAATCGGGTAATATTTACAGACGAGATATAGAGATGCCGTTTAACGCGCCGACAACTGCAGTGCCAATGAGTTGTTCATCGAATTCAGTGTCAACTCTAAACTTTTCAAGTCCTCAATCAAGTAGTCAAGTGATGTTCAACTGGCAGGCTTCCAAAGCAACAGTTAACGAGAGGTTAAGCGCTATTTTCAATCGCGAGGTATTATCAGACGTTCACTTTTTGGTCGGCAAAGGCGCCGGACAACTCAGAACCCCGGCTCATAAATTCGTTTTATCGATCGGAAGCGCAGTATTTGATGCTATGTTTAACGGAGCGATGGCTACCACTTCTGATGAAATAGATTTGCCTGATGTAGAGCCGGCAGCTTTTCTCGCTTTACTCAGATTTCTCTATACAGATGAGGTCCAGATCGGACCCGAAACTGTTATGACTACTTTATATACAGCCAAGAAGTATGCGGTGCCCGCACTTGAAAAGGCTTGTGTAGACTTTCTCAAGTCTAATCTTTCTTCAGATAATGCTTTTATGCTTTTAACACAAGTAATTATTTTAATTTTTTGATTTTTCTATATAAATATTATTAAAATCTTATTCTTCTTTTAATGTCGATTAAGAGTCTTTTCTCTTTAATATAAATATATAAATAAGATTGAACTCTAGTTTGAAAAACACTAAATTGAACTTTAAATCTGTTTGAAAGGCGCGTCTTTTTGATGAATCAGTTTTGGCCACTATGTGTTTGGACACTATCGATAAGCACACCGTCGAAGCATTGGCTGCTGAAGGCTTTTTGGACATAGATTTCGATACTTTAATAACAGTTTTAGAAAGAGATACTTTAAGAATAAGAGAAGTGGTGTTATTCAATGCAGTGGTTCGATGGGCTGAACAGGAATGTCACCGACAAAACTTAGCCGACAATCCCGACAACCAAAGAGTAGTGCTCAGCCGAGCTCTCTATTCCATCAGATTTCCATTGATGACAGTCGAAGAATTCGCTGTTGATGTGGCGCAGTCGGGAATACTTACTGATCGTGAAGTTGTTAGTCTTTGTTTTGCTCATAATGTTATCTCTTCTTAAATTAATTTTTACTAAACAATTTTTTTATATATTTTTAGGTGTCTTTGTTTCTATATTTTACTGTAAACCCAAAGCCAACGGTTCCATTTCCAGACGTTCCGCGATGTTGTATAACAGGCAAAGAACAAGTGGTTTGTCGTTTTCAGAGGACTGAAAGCCGTTGGGGTTATAGCGGAACAAGTGATAGAATTCGTTTTATTGTCGATCGTCGTATATTTGTTATTGGGTTCGGTCTCTACGGCTCTATTCACGGCCCGTCTGATTACGACGCAAACATTCAAATCATTCATACAGGCTCTGGAAAGGTGTTGGCTTCTAATGACACGACTTTCAGTTGTGACGGTTCGCCATCAACTTTTCGCGTTATGTTTAAAATGCCCGTTGAGATAAATCCGAACACCAATTACACGGCCTGCGCAACACTTAAGGTTTAGATTACTCTACACTCATATCTATTAAGATATTCTTATCATAACTGATAATTAAAAACAATTATTCTTAAAATAGGGGTCGGATTCTCATTACGGAACTAATGGAAGTCGTAAAGTAACTGTTGATCTTCACGGCTCGTCAGGCAAAGTGACCTTTCAATTCAGTTATGCCGCCGGTTGTAATAATGGCACTTCTGTAGAAGACGGACAAATTCCAGAAATTATATTTTATACATAAGTTTATTTTTGTTTAACAACTTATTAAAGATAATGTATTGTCAATGCAATAACGATAGAAATTCAACACTTAGTTCTTTATTGCATTTTATTTTAAAGTTTTGCAAACAAATAATTATTTTTATGCCTATTAAATATTGGTTTTCATTATCAGATAAATTGATCGATTGTGATATAGATTATAGTTAACACTTCAATTATTTTAATATTTAACAAGAATGGGCTCCCATTTCACTTGTTTGGCATAAGAATATAATACACCGGTATATTAAATAAGAAATACATTATATTATTAGCAGATAATTATAATTATCAACATTTTTACTTATTTTAAAACAGTTTTAAAAACAAATTCCTCTATCAATCAAATTATAGAATTATTTTGTAAATATCAAACTGACAGCTATTATTGGCTGATTTATTGAAGTTAATAAACCATTGAGTCTTCAAATTATTTATAGACATTATTTGCCAGTATTTAAAAGTTTAAATTAATCTCAAGCTTTTCTCACTCTTCTTACTCAACTTTAAATGTAATAGAAATTGGTTCACAGTATTGCTGTTCAATGTATGTATTCACTAGAGCTGGATATGGGTACCCGTGTACCCACCCGTCAGTCCGGGTACCCGGGAAATTACATGTTTCTCTCTTTTTCCCTTGAGTTTGAAATGGAAACGTCTTAAAATTCAAATTAAACAATGATATGTTGGACTATTGCCGAATAATTACATTCATTCCTTAATCCTTTAAGAATTTTGAAATAAGGCATTTTGTTTAGCATAGACTTAATCTTCATAAGCATGTCATTTAAGAATATGTATAAGTTTCCGGGTATCCGGTTTCTGAAATACCCGGAATTATCCAGCTTCATCGGTATTAACGTTTTAAAGAGCATCAATGGCTAAGCAACGAAACAATCGGTTTTTGAAAATTTGTTTCAATTGACCAAACCCTCGATTCAACTCTTACACAACTCAATATTCAAGTCTTACTATTACGTAATATGATATGATATGTTCTTAAAACATACTGTATTTATAAATAGAATTTATATCAAAGTTTACTTTAAGTTATGAGAGTTTGTACTGTATTTGTGCAAATGTCTCAAATGTCAATACAGTGTTAATTTTCTATTTTTATGCTCATTATCTAGAAAAAGGTTTTAATGAACTTTTGTATGATCTTAACTTATAAACTTAGAACTATAAACCTGTAAACTTCAAGTCGTTTACAACTGGTTTACAATACAGTAATAATAAGTTATAAATTCAATATAAATTACAATAAATGATAAATAGTTCTGTCGATAAGAACTCATGACTTCACTAAATATGTGAATTTGTGATCAATTATACAGAAACTGAATTATGATACGACTTATCAAACATAAAATAATGATTAAATTTATCAGTTATTTCTACTGTACTGCAGACATTTTGAAAAAAAGGAAATCTTACTTTCCCTAAAGAATCTAATTTTCAAACTAATTAATATCTTAATTCAAAACATGAGCAAAGTAGTTGCATATATCAAATCACTATTTATATGTATAGCAATCAAGGATTCATTTGAATTTGATTAATAATTTCAAGTTCATGTCTCAGTGAGGTCTGTCGGCCCTTATATTGCTATTTCCTTTCTAGTACTTGTAGTCAAAACATTCATCTAAAAAAACTTGTAATTATTATTCAAGGACTAAGTTATATAAAACCTGTGAAACATTTATTGAAAACAAGTCTAATACAAAGAAATTTATTGATTGAACCAATGAATAGCAATGTATTGACTTCATTTCATCATAATAATCTTTAATATTAGTTGTTTTAGGTAATACTGAGTTCAGATGCTATTATTTTTCTGGATTTGTTCAACATCTCAGTTTTTACTATTAAATATTGCAATTTTAACAAAAATATAGTCATATTCAGTATATTTATTTGATAAGTTTGTGATACATAGTATTAAATGCAATAAAACTAAGGCTCTTATCATTCTTTATCACTAAAAAGACTGAAAATTTCATTTTTAAATAATAATTTGTAAAAATGCCAAATTCTTTATTTTGTAACTTTTAAACTTACGGAACTTTATTCTTTGTTATTATAGAAACCCTACGAATGATGTCTTATATTCTTATTCTATTATGAATATGAAAAACACGAAATTTTAATTTATAGCTAAATCAATAAAGATTTATATTCGATAATCAAATAAAACGAATCTGAACCTAGATGTGTATTAAACCTGTACTAAACCAGGGCCTAAAGCAGTAGTAAAGTTAAGTTAAAGGAAATATTTTGAGGAAAGTGAGACTTTGAGACTTTCTACAGTGACTTATGTTGTCTTAAAATATGGGCAAAAGCTATTACTTAGTGACGAGTAAAGGTTGAGCTTTTTAGTGGCGAGTCTGAGCCTAACCAAATTGAGAAAAACAGAGCCTAGGCTCGAGCCTAGAACCCTCGAGCATGAGCCTCAGTCTGACATTGAAATAGGTTTTAGTAATGAAATTAACGAAAAATTAGATTTTATTTAATTCAAATAAATAGAGTTTTATTTCAGATATTGAGTTAATTATTCAGAATTGAGGTATTTAAGCATCGATTCCGATCACATTAAATGAATAGTGTTTAGAGTGTTGATACTAGAGCTTTTCAACAGTACAGTAAAAAACAGTATACTGTAAATTACTGTACTGTACTGCAGTACAGTGCAGTACAGTTAACTATATATGAGACACAGTACAGTATTCTGTAATTTAATGAAAAATACTGTTTACTGAAACTTTCTGAAATTTACTATTTACGGAAAATGAAAACATGCCTATTACGCATTTTTTGATGAAAACATTCAAAATCACGTGTTTATGCCAAAAATCTTAGAATTGGCGATAAACTTTTCTCGATACCAGAAATCATTTTTTAAGTGAATCAAATTTCAATTATTTGAATTCAACTTTAAGTAAAAATCGTTGAACACGTGATGCAGAAAATGTTAATAAAATGCTTTTTATAAGATTTAATTATGATTTAATTTGATTGTATGCTTTAATTTTGAAAAAATAAAGTTACAGTAAAATACAGTATTACTGTTAAAAAGTCTGACAGTACAGTACAGTACAGTTTTAAAAAAAGTTCTAGTTGATACGACTTCACCAACTATTTTTGCACGTTCTTAACAGTTATTTTTCAGACTCAGTAGGCTCGAGTCTGGTTCAAATTGTGAACCTGAGCCTGGATCCGAGCCTTGAGTCAGAAAAAATGTCCGAGCTTGAGCCTGTGTGCATGCTCAACTCTAGCTCCTACTAATATATAGTTATACAGTAGGAAGAAAGTTCTAATCATAAAATCTTAAGTAAACCACATTCTTTCAACTTTGTCACAAGTTTTGAACTAAAGTAAGAAAATACAGAGAAAATACTCAAAGCAGATAAAAATGTTTTGTCTAACTTTAGGAATAATAATTATTATTATTCATTTCATAAAATTATATTCAAATAAACGAATCGTTTAAGCCTTGTTTAGGACAATGGGACAAAAGATATTTATCATAAATAGGTTATGTTTTTCTAATTTTCAAACAATTTTTATTGTCAAAGTCGATTAATTCTTACTTATTAGTACAGTAAATCTCAGTCGTTCAATATTTTAATGTTAGCATATTTTAGAAGCTCTAGGATTTAATTATTTATTCGATTTGATTGTTGGAAATAAACTAACTTTTCTCTTACTCTCAATTTTTTTAAATAGTTTATATTGTTTATATAGTTTAAATAGTTTTAAATAGGATATGTCTCACTATAAATTAGATTAGATTAAGCGCTTATTTCATTTAACTGAACACAGAATTTTGCTTATTTAGAGAAAAACTGTATTTCATCTTATTTTAGTTCATAATTGAGCTATAAATTGAAAATAAATGAACTCCTTGTTTTTTGTGAACTCAGTTAAGATGAATCCCATGCAGTCCAACCCTAGTCTGGAATAAATAAATAAATCTGTTCGGATGTGCAAAAAGATTAGACCTACAAATATTAGAATATTATTCATTTATTATAAATGTTACTGTGTTTGTCGTTTTACGATAAAAATTTTCAAAAAATATTTTACATCTTTTATATAGTTATTGTGTGAATATTTGGAAGAATAAGAAATTGATAACTTTAACTCATGTTTAACAAAGCGAGACAAGAAAAGCCAAAATTAGCAAAACTGTGGTTACCGTTTAGTATTTCATCTATATATAGTGTGTCTGATAAGTCTCTATACATTGAAATAGACTTTGTATTATTGAAGCGCGTGCTTTGCGTTTAATTAGAATACGCTTTCGGTTTTGTTTCGTTTTCTTCAGCCAACTCCCTAATGGGAGGAGCCCATGTTAAACCAGTGAGATTTTTACAGGGATAATCCCGTGTCGGCGTGGACAAACTCGTCGGGCCATAGGGGTGTTTAAAAAATACTGAATATGTGGCCAACATATAGCAGAGAAAATAGCCACGCCAGGGGTTCGAACTCAGGCCCTTCGATCCGGAGTCGAAGCCATAGCGCATTGCGCTACTCCTCCCCTAAGTGATGTTTGTTTTTTTATTAAATATGACTAGACTGTTTCCCGTTGCTATGCAACGCGCAATTTACAGGTCATCCTTTCCTGTACTTAATATTTTAAGAATATGTCAGCGCGAGCCCAACAATTACAACTATTACAACATTACATATAATAGGCTTCTTTACCTTAAGTGTTGAGCGAGCTATAAAGTATTGTTGCGGACGGACAGACAGATACACTGACTCAATTTTTTTAATAATATAGATTTCTGTAATAATAAACCGAAAGCGTATTCTATTTACTACACAAAGCACGCGTTTCAATAATGAAAATCTATTTCAATGTATAGGGACTTATCAGACACAATATATATATTTTGACAAAATAATAGTCAGAAACGTCAAAAAGTTTTAAATGCAAAAAAATGAAAAATAATTTTGTAATATAAATGAATCATATATTGAAATCATAGTTTTTAAACGAGGAAAAGATTAACTTGAATTTTCTCTTTAGTCAGAGGGTCTTTTATTTAAAGTGTCGGCTTAAGAGTTAGAGTTCAGCAGAATCATGAATGGCATGAATGTAGTTTCGCCTAAACATATAAGTCTGGTTCTCCTCATACAAGTCCAATTACCTCACTATAATTCAACTCTTAAATATCAAATTTAAAATTATTTTCTAATAATCTATCACTATATTCACAATAATTGATGGCAATTTTTTAACTATTCATTTGCTAAACTATTTTCTACAAAAAAATAATAAATTTGATATTTTGCGACACTATATAAGCCTAAAGTCAAACAATTTTGGTTAAAAAATTTTTTAACATTATGTCATACGGAATACGGAAAAAGTGAAGCTTAAACATTAAATATATTACCGGTAGAAATTGCAATTGCAATGGTATAAGCCTTCAAACAGTTGAATAATGTGTAATATAAAAGTTTTAAAATCATTTATTGAGGATGAAGTTGAAAATAAAGCGGATATATCTATAGTTCAAGGACTTTAGGTTAAGGACATGTTCTGATAGAAAATTAAAATCTTTTGATTTGTGTCATGAAATCAATGACTGACTACTGAATAGATTAATGACTAATTATTGCACACTTTTACATACGGGATATATAGCAGACTCTTTCTCGCGGTTTCTCATAAACAAAAACTGTACTTAAAATAATTAAGAACTTATTATTAGTACCAAAAGAGATAATCATTAAAAGTAATGTACAGTCAGACGAGACATATATCTATTCAAAGCATTCGCACAATTAATAAGCAGTTGAAAAATAGTAGTGCACTTCAGACCTTTTTTTAACTATTGAT
>JAQGCH010003800.1:0-10007 GCA_034699485.1 Nanhermannia elegantula | reverse complement strand
TTTGTAAATCATTTTTGTGTATTACATTATCATAGAGACTTATTATAGTGTTGTGTAAACAAATTTTTGTTATCCTAAACTTTCCTCTAATCATAAGTAGGTCTAGGTCTAATTATAATCTAAATTACTTTATTCATTAAACACTTAAAATATATTAAAATAAAGATAACAAAATATAATCTTATCAAACAATTTGTTTTAAGATGCTATCTAATTTTAATTTCACAATATTTTATTTTGTTCTACATTTGAATTTGCTTTAAAAATAATTATATTTGTAGTTTATTAATGTAAATGTAATTTCATAAACAATTTATTAAACAGTGTATTATATCTTAATTTAGCAAAATTTTATTAATTTCGTAAAAAATTAATAAAAATTAATTATTTCTTAAAAATAAACGTTAACATATTTGTACGAAAAATATTTATAATATTCTGTGTTTCAATATTTTTATGCCAAATAATACAATTAACTATAGATTATTTGGAATACTATACTGTGATTGATCTGAAAGTGGAAAATAAGTATTTGTATTGATTCAAAATGAGAATTTAATAGAATTAAATGAAAAGACCAAAATATAGGCCAATATATTAAGGAAAATATTGATTGTTTAATTGGTTTTAATAAAAATACACAGACAGATTGCAGTAAACACACACTTATATTAGAAAGTGTAACTTCATTTGCTTACATGTGTCTCACATATTTCAGTCAATTATTTGAACCAAAGTCAATACCGGAAAATATTCACGGCATCCTAATTTTTATAACTAAGGACATAAAATTTGTTGGAATAATACATCCAATCAAAACACTGCCTCATTTATTCTGTGATAAATACAGAATAAAATATCGATTAAATTTAATCACTTATGATATAATTGAGGAAAACTTATTGCCCTTTCCTTATAAGTCTAATTGCTATGATTATGAATCGCATGCAAAGAATCAGAATGGATCGAATCGAATGCAAGTGTTCTATTGGAGGCCTTTTAGGAATTTGGTTCGGTATAAATGTTTTTCAATTCATAATTGATTTATTTCCAAACTTAACAGTTAAAATACATAATTAACTGAGATATATATATAATATAATCTTCGGCTCAAAATTAATTTTTTTAATTACCAATTGTTCAAAATGTTTATTCTTTATTTATCTTAAGCTAAAATCTTTAACATTAATTGTATTTTTGATATTAACGTTAAATCAATTAATACCTGTTATCACAACTTATTATAATTACGATATTATCACTCGTATTGATATCCGAGAAACTAAAGTGTTTCGAAATATTTATTTAATTAAATGCCCACTTCTTAGTGATCTCAATAAACTAGTTGACAATTATCCTGAGATGAAGAATGAAATCAATCAAATCTTAATTAACAATATCAGAATTGAAGAATACGATATCGATATGATTTATTTGAAATGTGTGCGACATTTTTTAGCGGAAAACAAAATCACACAAATTCCCGAAATATTTAGGTTCGTTCTGTTCGTAAAGCATGTGATATCATATTTGGCGATAAATATATGAGTTGTCCTCAAGCGAGTTATGGGATTCAAATACTTGAAGATAATTTATTTATTTATTTTGAAAAATTAATTTTTACAATGAATTAAATAATAGTATTATTAATTCAAATAATAAACAACAATTAAATGTGAATGACATTGATGAAATAAAAATAACATTTAACCCGTACAGCGCAATGTTTGCAATTTTACATACATATAAGGATATATTAGCGCAAATATATGTAAATCAAAATACTATAACAAGAGCCACTCTCTCGGCATTTATTGTTGAAAATAACGCAATCCCTGAGAATGATTTGCGTTCAAGAAAAATATTCTAAATTTTTTTCGAATGAATATATGGATAATTGTTCTGAAGACAAACGTTTGTCAATTATAAATCAAACCTATGGCTGTTTTCCTATCAAAACTAATTTTAATATTAATTTTCAAAGATATTTATTAGAAAAAAGATATAAAATTTGTGAAACGAATATATTATTAAAGGATACACTTATAAAACATATATTAGATAAAGATATCTGAGAGGAAAAGTTATAGTACCCGATGAGATCTTTCCAATGATATATCACTCATAATGGGGTCCTCTTCAAGGCCGTTACTATATGGGCTTTGGTCATTACTCTTTCTTCCACTGGACAAGTTTGATGCAGAAATTGAATATTTTAGGCTTTCTCGGACCGATTATAATAGCCCATCCCGTCCGAACTTTTCAACCATAAGGCCCTGCCCGCCCGAGCCCGATGATCATCTTTACTCTACTTTACTGATTAATTCTTAGATATGACCTTTGAAACATTTGTATTTTATACATACTATCAAAGCTTAATGCTTATCATATCTCATAAGAAATTAACATTTCATAACATTTTCTCAGTCATATAAAATAAAGTTATCTATAAATTAATTATCATTTAAAAACTGTTCACTAAATGCTCTTATATAGTGAAATAATAAATTTAAAAATAAAATAGACTTAAAAGCAAAAGTTTATAAGCGACGGAAAATGCTATAATATTATTTATTTTAGAAAAGTCAAAAGCATATTAAATGCTATAACATATCATTTAAGTATAGTGTCTTTTTTAACTTTAAACAATTACACATAAAACGGTAAAATTGACGAAACTGTTAAAGAAAACGGGAAATAAGACTACGAATTACAAAATCTATGGGACATTCAATAAAATATATGTGGGAGAACCCATTGCCGGCAACTTCTATCAGGCACAATATGACGATTATGTGCCTATACTTCACACACAATTAAGAGCCTCATATATAGCCTCAAAGTTGAAAAGTTTTTTTACTTTTAAATAATAATTAAAACTGAATATTAAATTGAATTATTAATAATAAATTGAATGCAAATAACATTAAATAAATTAAAATAATTAAAATAATTTTGACTTAAAATATAATTTAATATAAACTTAAAAACATTAATTAATAAATAAATGCCTAAAACTTTTAAGTTTTAACTCATTTCTATAAAAGACAAATATTTAATATGCTTTTCTTCTAATTAAAATACAAATAATTCTAATTTAAAAAATAGTTTTCCAACATATTAATTAATAACAGGATATATTTTCAAATTATTTTGGAAAATAATAAATGTTTAAATTCCATATACAATTGAAACAAAATTAAGACACCGTTTTAAATAACTACCGGTATTTATATTAATAATCCCTGCTATCACTTTACCCTTTATATATTGATTATGAAATAATAGCTCTAAACAACTAACACCTGAGAGCATATCACTAATATTTATATCGTATTTGAATTTAAACAGGTTTAACTGTAGGATATGAGGCCAATGTACTAATAGCGCACTGGTTTATCTTATTTCTTACCATTTTGATGTATCCTTCGTCACCCCACGTAGTATTCCATGAATTCTTTATGAGCCAATAATCCTTATCAGAGGTCGTATCAGTCCCATAACCGACAGCTAACACACAGTGATCGATAGCATCAAAATCGGAAGTGCATTCCGGGTCATCAAACACTCCGCCCGCATATGACATAAAATTGTCGTTGGCATTAATGCAGACAGAAATAGGGCCCACATTATCCTATTTATTATTATGTGTATACACTTTTGTACACATGAAGTTCTGAATATTCTGATCTGTGGCATGTACTGCAAAAAGCGTAACAATCTTTAGTTGATTGACAACTTCTTTTTGAAGTTACTTTTATTTAATATATGTTTGAGTTTAATTCTAATAAAAGTGGAGACAAAATTATGTTTATATTTAGTGATCATTTTAATTGTTAACTAAAGTTTTATTAAATACCTGTATATAGTATTTTACTTGTTAATTGATTTATACTATTTTTATGCAAATTGACTGCAATCTAACTATAAATATAACATCTTATGCTATTTGTAATAAGCAGAACCCAGAAATTGAGGAGAAAATGAAAAGTTTATAGAACATTGGAATACAAAATTGTCCAAATGTCTATTAATTATGTTGAGACAATTTTGAAGCCCAAAAATTTTGAAATTGTGCCAAATGAATATAATATAATCAATTATTAAATCATTAATAATTCGGCTATTAATATATTTATTATTGATATCTTGATTAGAGTTAATTGAAAGATGTAATGATTAATCTGATATCGATTATTGATCTATTAATTATAAATAATCAAAATATGGATAATCTAAATATCAATAATCAAAAAGATTTTAACAATAAAATCAAGATATTAATAATAGTCTAAATATTAATAATTTTAAAATGGCTTTATATTATATTTAATTTACATGATTTCGAATTTTTTTGTGGTTAAAATTTTTTCAACGTAATTAGTGGACAATTTCATATTCAAATCTT
This sequence comes from Nanhermannia elegantula, assembly GCA_034699485.1. NCBI lineage: Eukaryota > Metazoa > Arthropoda > Arachnida > Sarcoptiformes > Nanhermanniidae > Nanhermannia > Nanhermannia elegantula. Next base: position 5,599 of record JAQGCH010003800.1, on the reverse strand, counting down.
TTATAAACTTTCCATTTACTCCTCAATTTCTGAGCTCTGGTAATAAGTTATCACTTTTTAGCTGAAAAATATTTAAAATAAGTGTAAAAATAATATAATATTTAAGATCTCGTTCTATATACTTATTTATAAATACAACACGAGTATAGGGTGACCAAGTCTTGCCAGACCCAAATCTGGACAACTTAAAAATTCAAAGGGGCGACCAAAGGATGCTTTTTAACAATATTTATATTTTCCGAAAAAGCAAAGGTGTGTTTAACTATCATATTTTTGAATAGAAGCCCAATTTCTGGACAGTCCAACTCAAATCTGGACGCTTGGTCACCCTAAGAGCACTGGTATAACTACCTATGGGGCTAAGGAGGCTATAGTCCCCCGCCCTCCCCAAAGGTATTTGAGAATTTCAGTATAGGTCTGTAGCAATTTTAAAAAATTGACATATTTTAGATTTTTTCTATGTATAGCCCTCCCAGTCAAAATTTTCTAGTTATGCCACTGCCTAAGGGTCTAGTAATCCTATTCAGTCTTATTTTAATAATATAGGTGAACCATTTTTAAGGTATAGCCAAACTTTATCTTGCTTTTATTGAAAAATTATTATTAGTTTTAGTATTAATATTGTCAGCCCCAAAGTTCCTTTGGGTGACTACTAGAACTCACTTTCTTAAAGTTTCTCCAAATTTGCATAAGAATTTACACAAATTGTTTAAAGTTTAAAAATTGGACTTTTATTTAAAGAAAGGACATCACAAACATATAAAACTTTTTAGAATTTTGTTAACAATCTTACATAACAAATATTAGAAAGTTATTCAACAGATCAGTTCAAGACTCAGAACAAGATAATTCCCGTTCGTAGTAGAACATAGTTTTTAACACAAAATAAAGGGATGGCTCACAATTCTAGCTCACACCCGAGCTTTGATGAGAGACCAATCACTTAACATTCAATTAACTTAATAAGATTCAAGATGTGATTACGTATAAAATAATAAAAAATGTAAAGTACGTACAAGCCTTTAGGCATTAAAATAATAAGAATTTCATTGTCGTGAAAACTAACTATTTTTAATAACATTGAACAGTTACTTACATATAAAAAGTAAACTAATATAATAATGGAAAGTGCATACTAGCCCTTAGGCTTTAATACAAATACTATGCTCCCTTTTGTGGAAAAGACTCTAAGGGAGCTTATAATATTAAATCTCAAACAAATATATACCACTTATTTATAATGTTAATTATCTATTAAAGTGAAATCAAAAGTAGCCCCCCTTTTAAGTTTTAATCTTTTTGATTCATTTACTAATGTAGCAACATATGGACAAATAAGTAACAGATAAATCCATTCAGAAGCAGCTGCTATCACATGCTGAACATATCCGCCATCATTTGCATTCCACTTCAGTCTTTCGCTGTAATCTCTTGTAAATAAATAATACGCCCAATAAGTGCATACATTAAATAATATTACACTAAATATCGCGCAAATTGTTATAATGAGACGAAGTATTGCTATTAACTGACTGTTAACTTTAGGTACCATTTGAAACGAAATCCAGGCTTGTATTGCAAACAAAACGGGTCCACCGAAGAATAGCGGTACAGCACCCACAGCGTGATAGTCAAGCAGTTCTAATGCTCTGAATGAGGCGATAGTTATTAAGGAGAAGAATATTAATACGCTTAAAGTTAACGACACTTTATTGAGAAAAACAATTTTGTTTTTAGTTTTTATTTTAATTGACAGTATATTACAGTGTTCTTCGTTTTCTATAATAGTCTTCATTTGATAATATCTTATCAAAAACGTACAAAAAACTGTTTATAAAGAGTTAATTTAAAGTAAAATCAATTTTTGTTGTGCTTAGACTACGGTTGCCAGCAGATATGGGGAAGGGGGTGTGGAGTGGGTGTACCCCCTCCCCCACTATTCGAAATTTTACCTTGCCTCCCCTTTGATTTGTCGACCCCTCTCCCCCATGGTTTTTTGGATTTTTACCATTGTAGGGGACCAAGGTAAAAAATTTTTTAGAAATAGTACCCCCCCTGGACTTCATACCTTCCCCATCTCTGGTTGCCAGGTATTCCGGATTGGTCTGGATTGTCCCGAATTCGGACAAATTTTAAAAAGTACACTGCCTAGTTCCACCATCAAAATTCTATTAAAATTATTAAATATTTTAAAAAATATCCCTTAGTCCCTTTTTGCCAGTGGTGTAACTAGAAATTTTTGATTGAGGAGCTAAGCATAGAAAAAATCGAAGATATGAATATTTTTAAAAATTGTTAAAAACCTAAACTTAAATTTAGGACGAACTCGGGGAGGGGGCTATAGCCCCCTTAGCTCCATAGGTAGTTACATAGGTAGCCACTGCCCTTTGATTTTTCATACTTCCCGGATTTTCTCCCGGATTTGATGTGACCATACCTGGCAACCGTAGTTTAAACTTAGATTAAAATGAAATTCTTACACAAAACTGCGAGTAAGCATAACAATAATGTAAAAATCGAAGCTTGAGGTACTTTAGAGGCTGCGTCACTTATTAAAGGTAAAATAGGTTCAATATGATCATAAAGTAGAGCCAATATGTATCTGTTGATGAAAAATTATTACATTTAAAATGAAGCTCTATATTGTTTAGTCACTAAGAATACATCACTGATTTCCATTTAAATTCTTAGAAATTTTGCAGCTATTCATAACAGTACTTAAAAATGGTTGTACAATGTTATCTTAAACACTATTGTTTAAGCTAGTGCTGACTTTATAGGGTGTCCCTAAAGTCCGTCTCATTGTTAAGAGTGGTGTTGCAAAATATTAAATTTAGTATAAGTTTAGTGTCTTCAGAGAAAATTTAGTAAATTTTACATAAAATAAATGAAATAGTTCAAAAATTGTTACAATAGATTAGAAAATACCCTTATTTCACCCGTATAAGTCGCACCACTGAAAACAACCCTAATTTTATAAATAACCCCAATAACCCCACTGTAAATAACCCTTTGTATAAATCGCAGTCATTATTTTTTAAAATTTTAACTTTTTCTTCAAATAAATCGCGACTAATACGGGTGAAAATAGGATAATTTAAAAGAATTTGATGTTTTTGAGTTGAATTATAGTGCATATAAGGCACTAGATTTAGGAGAACGTAATGTTTTCGGTGCTACCACCGAACATTTTGCATAAATTTTTATAATTTATAATTATATCAATAAACAAAATTTAATCAAAAATAAATTTAATCAAAAAACAAAATTTAATCTAAATTTAGTGGTCTAGAGAAAATCTAGCAAATTTAATCAAGCTAGCTGAGAGATTTGCGTTATTTTGAACAAATTTTAGCTCTAATATAAACCAAAGGTAAACTGTTTTTAAGACTCATTAAGAATATCTGTACAAAAATTATAGTAAAATTGTTTGATTGCTAATACAAGTCTATGCTTACAATAGATAAGATAAACCTGAAGACCTTCACAAATTAGTCCAATGTCTTTTGATATTTAGGGGACCGGAAATAGTGTGCAGTGTGCCGAATCCGGCTCTGCGGATTGTAGTTTGGGCATCTATGGTTTAGAATGTTGGATTAGGCAATTAGACCTAAGGGATTAGATTTTGCATTGTTGTGAAGCACCCTTTATTCATTAAATTAATACTCAAAATACTCACAAGGAAGAATATTAGCTTTAATATGTAAGTATAGTGCAGAGATAGGGAAGGGGGTGTGGGTGGGATGGGGTGGGGTGTACCCCCCATAATATTAATTTGGTTTTCCCTTTGACTTATAGACCACTCCCCCCATTAATTTTTGGATTTTTACCTTGGTAGGGGAACAAGGTAAAAATTTTTTTAGAAATAGTACCCCCCTGGACTTAATACTTTTTCCATCTCTAGTGTAGTGAATGGACATTTAAGTGAAATATTGTAAAAAATTTAAGTGAAATACTTTAGTAGAAAATCGTTTTATGCCAACATTGACAAAAACTAATCCTAATTGCCAAATGATATGTTATTTATGAATTTTGTTCTTACGAGGAGCATCACTTTGAGGTGAATTAGCGATTTCTCTAAAACTTTGTCAACTTTTAAGACATGTTTTATAGAAAATTAGGAAATCAACTTTTGCTGCAATGGTCCAGGTATTTACGTTTTATTCAAAAAAGTTCTTTCAATATACTACATTTAATACTATAGTTCCAGTCATTTATTTCGAATAAAGTAAGAAAGCTTTGAGATAATTATATGAAATTTTAATATATTATACAGAAAAGAATTATGCATATCTTATATAAGTTTGGATGAGTTGCGTCGATCAACGCATTAAGACGTTACCAGATGTTAAGTTAAAACCTGAATTTCATTAGAATAGATATTTCAATAAATTAAGAAAAGTAAAATATTCGGATTATTATCAAGTATTATAAATCAATTTTTAATTATATAAATATAGTAATAATTTGAAGTACTTTAGATCAGTATTGATAGAAAAGTGGATATAAAATTATTTAATTGATGGAAAATTAAAAATTTAATAAGTATTTCAAATCAATGGTTAGGTACATACATCAAAATTTTATAATTTTTGCCGTCTATAAATTTTTATTTGTTGTCGATTTAAATATTTTTTGCTGATAATAAAATAAACTTTATAATAATTGGTAATAATTTCAATATTTCACTTTTTTGATGGATTAATATATATTTATTATAATAAAATACGGGTTTTTACTTAACGTCTTATAGGGTACGCGTTGATTAACGCAATTCATCCAAACTTTTATAAGATATGCATAATTCTCTTCTGTATAATATATTAAAATTTTATATAATTACCTCAAAGCTTTCTTACCTTATTCAAAATACATGCCTGGACTATTGCAGCAAAAGTTGATTTTGTAATTCTTTATACATGTCTTAAAAGTTGACAAAGTTTCAGAAAAATCGCTAATTCACCTCACATTGTTCCATTCACTATGTACTGATAGTCCAGTCTAATAGTAGCCCAAGAGTTATCAGATAATTAAGTAAAGAAAATGATATTTTAAAAACAAGATAAATAAAAATCACTAATCAATGAGTAATAGAACTTTTTTATAAAGTTCAATCAATTTGATTATTTATTGTTCAATTTGAAAGCATTAGTGTTTTTTAACGTTAACAAATATTTTTTATTATAAATATTAAAATTGTCTTTTATTATAACCTAAACATTGTTTTAAAAGTAAATTAAAATAAAAAAATAGTTTATGGTGTCCACAATTTATTTAACTAATTTTTATAAATTTAAATCAATATTTTATAATTAATTTAATATTTTAAAAAATATTCAAAATAAAAGTTATTTTATTCACTGTGAACACTACTTTCATTGTTTATCTGACTCATCAGCAAATCCTATCTAATGACAGGTCAAAAAAGCAAATCTCATTTTATAAATTTTTTATCACAACTTTTCTTTGAAATGAATAAAGTAAGAAAAGTTTTAAAAATGTTTTAGGGCTACTATTAGACTGAACTTCCAGTATGTGTATGTATTGCTAAAGACAAAAATAAAACGCACTTTTAGTTAAGATAGAGCTTACTTAAGAT
>JAQGCH010003799.1:0-10008 GCA_034699485.1 Nanhermannia elegantula | reverse complement strand
AAAATTTTCATAAGCATTAATGCATACGATAGGCCCCGTTTGCTAACGCAGTTCTTCAAAAAACTGCTTCAATATATATAATTTCTAGTCTGAAAGATTGCACGTTATGTTCTTGAGGTGATTCTACTTTAAATATTGTCAATTGATTGCAGTTATTACTAATGATCTTTATTTTTTAATACAAAGAATATTATCTTTACGCTTTTTCTTACAATTTTACATTATTTAATTCAAAAATATGATTGGGTTTTATTATAAGCTATTTTGTGTTTTTACAAACAATTGTAAGAATGGTGAGGATTATTGTAATCTAAATATAGAGTGTAATGCATTAATCACTGACTCGTGTTTAATAAGTTGGATGAATAACGAAGAGAAGCAACAGAACAGTATATGTGAACACAATCACCTGTTAAAACTGTGCTAAAGCTGAGCCAAATTTCAATAATAAAGCCCAACAAAAGAATAATTCTAATCCTACTGTAACAGTACTTCACACTTGTAGGCATAGGGAAGTACTGCATCTAATGAATGGTGGCTCAAAACATGACATTCCCTTCAATGCACTTCTCGTAGTTTTATATGTGAGCAATGCTTAATAGAACTAACATTTCTCCCCACTCTTCAAAGAACCTCTCAAAAAGTGATCAAATACACCAACACATGACGCTCTCAATGCTTATTATCCTATCAATGGTGACTTCATCGCGACAGCAGGTGTTATGTTTCTTATCTAAGCACTTCTCGATGCTGTTCACTTTGTGCTATATCACGATTTATGTCCAACCAATCAAATCACTAATTCATCACAATTTTTGAATAAACTTTAAAAGACAATTGAGTTCTTATTTTATTCTTGTAATTAATTCTCTGAAAACTATAAATATAAATAAATAAAAATACAATATTTTTTCATTGAGCTTATATCGGTATAAAAATATACAATGAGTTTCAAATATCTATCTCTTGTCAAACATATTTCATTTAAATTGATTGTTCGTGTCTTGACTTAATATGTCTTTCAAGATCTCTTCTTCTAACCAATACTTTACCACATAGTTTACATTTATAAGGAGATGACTGAAGGCCGTTATGCTGTGAATGTAGCCGAACGTGTTTGTTTAGATTTGACGGATCACTGAATGGTCGGCCACAAAATTTACACCTTAACGGCTTTTGACCAGTATGTGTGCGAACGTGAATTTTTAACCCGTATTTTCGCGTATATATCTTACCTAATAATAAAAGTTTTCATTTTAATTACTTATATTAATCTCCGCTTATTTTAAGAAATGGAACTTTTTTACCACAAAACAAACACGTATGAGATTTTTGTTCGCGAATTGTTTGAATGCTGTGTTCATTTCTAATTGATTCTTGAGTTTGAGAAGTACTTTCTTGTGATGTTAGAGTTGAAGACAAGATGTGATTACTTTTAGGCTTACAGTCGAGATTCAAATGAACTTTAAGAGGATTCGGTTGACAAAAGCTAAGACCACACTGATGGCATTGATAGCAATGATCATTAATAATATTATTTGGCTTTAGAAATGGAACGTTCATATTGATTATAAGCTCTGATGAAAGCCATACTTTTAGCTCTTCTCCTGATACTATTGGTCTTGTGGTCTGCAATACGATCGCTGAGTTGTTGTGCGACAGAATTGCAATCAAGTTCTGTTCATAGCAATTACGTGCGATTCGGACTAATGGTATCCAATCTAAGTGCTGATCAATGCATAAGACACCCATTGATGAAACAAATGCCTAAACAGCATAATAAATAGAAATTAATTAAACCGTTTGCCTGTAGCAAAAAAACTAATAATTGCGCGAAAGTTTAATTAATCAAGATTTCAGCTATTTTAGGCTTTTAGAAGAGTGCCGTAGCCAGCGGTGGGGCTAAGAGGGCTGTAACCGCACCAAAGCATTTTGATAATTCTGCTCCTCATATAAATTTAGGTACATTTTTAGATGATTTTGAGGTTTAATTTACTAAAAACCATCAGAATATGAAATCTATTGCTCTGAAATAATTTATAAAATGCGCTAAATTGATAATAAAATCTTAATAAACATGAATAAAATGAATTAAGTTTTTTATTAAGTTTATTTTCATAAATATCTTTTTAAAATGAAGTTTCTGCGAAACTTTTGTTTTAAAATATTTACTACAGTATAATTATAGCATAAGATAATTTGCATTTTGTATCACATTAATTATTAATTTTTTGATTGAAAAAATTATAACGATTTGCCATACCTTGAAATAGCAATTAACAGGTTTAGGATTTAGTATTCTTCTAAGTGAAATACTAGATACGAATGGAAGAGTTGAAATATCAGGTGGAATATCAGTGGCAGCAATGATTGCCACTTCCATGTCTATCCAACTTTCACTATAACTTTTTAAAGTTAATGATATCTCACTGGAAGAAGACTGATATTTTTGCAAGTTGGGAACCGCTTCCATTGTCATTTGCATCGAAAATAACGGTGTGGTCTCCATAAGCAAAACCACGAAACTCGAAATCATTTCCTATACAGCTGTGGCAACTTTTGATAAATTTTTGGTTTGCTCTTAAATGCTATAATTGGAGAATCACTTGTTCCACTCTAAGCAGTAAAACCCCGACTCTAACTTATATTCATTCTATACAGTATAACCTCTGTAAAAGAAATGATTCCAATTGAAGTGAAAATTGATAGAATAATATAATTAAACTCTATTAAAACAAATTAGTTTTTCTAAACAATTTGGAGAACTAATATATGAATTTATTAAAATTAAAATTTTAATAAACTTAAAACATTGCCTATTCTTCTAAATTAGAGCCTTAACTGTACCAAAACTTTTGGTATTGCAGATTAGGCAAAGCTTTGATCACACTTATTATCGTTATTATTATTATAACTTTTGACGCTATCAAACAAAAGTCCGCACCGGCAGTGATGACGATTCTTGACTGGGAAAATGATCATCCCTTACCAGATGACGCCTTACCAACTCATACACCATCTTCACCACAGATGATATTCTAAACCACTCTACATTTGTTGTTCTACTACTGCCTAAAGCTCTCTTAAAGGGGAAGGAATTACTTTTTAATGTTGACTATTTATTGTTCAATACTATGCTCTTTTCCATTCCTCCTGCATTTGCCCTCTTCTCCCTCTCATCACTTTCAATCTTGTATTGTTTGTGCACACAATGGCTTTTTTGCAAATGTGAAACCGCATCAAATCACAATTGTAGCGCAGGTGACGAAATTTACATAACTTATATTTGTATTGCACTAGTCTTATAACAAGTTCTAGAAGTGTTCCTAAAAGTTCCATTTAATAAAGTCAGTCATTTTGACAAACAATAGTTCCATTCACATAAGTAGAGTACTTGGATGTTAATATATCTTAAGACATAAGGTGTACTAAATATTGAGAGTAGTTATTTCTCGCCACTCACGAGTCATTGGTTAGAAATAGCATATAATGGCAAAATATATGGTAGAATTGCATAAACATTGTGTATATCTATTAAAATTAATAAAAACACAATTAAAATTAAAAGATATAACAAGTTTTACAAAATTTGTACCTAATATCACAATTACCAATATTTGAGTGATTGGTGGATTTAGGATGGGTGGACCTATCTTTTAAAATTTTTTAAACTCCAAAGCTTGTTACCCCTTTGATTTTTGAGTTTAATGAAAACTAAAATCAACTAAAACAGCTGAAGTGAAGTGATAACTTTAAGGGTATTTCAGAGGGTTTATCAATTATACTTTTGAGCGCGTGCTGGTAAGGGTATATAACAGGCTTTCTCAACCCATGGCTTGCGAGCCAACTCTGGCTCGCGAAGCCTTTTTTCTTAACTCGCGAAGTATTTCAGAATATGATTAAATTTCGCTCTCAAAAGCGTTTCAAAAAAAATTAATATTATTTGTTAGGAAACTGTAATAGGTTTGGGTATTGGTATAAAAATGATAATACACTCATTGAATATAAGTAAGGCTAAGCAACGTTCCATAACTATTTTTTAGAGCTGTAATTCAATAACAATAGACTATATCTGAAATATTTGTCTTATTTGGCTCTTTAGCATAAAAAGGTTGAGAAAGCCTGGTATATACCTATACCCAATGATGGCCAACGCTCGAGCGTATGGCGCTTGATGGCCAGCGCCAAGTGTAAGCGCGCTGGGTTGATACCCGAGCGCGAGAAGGCTTGGGCTAATGTCTAGTATATTACATATAAAAATGTTTTTATGAAACAAAGATTTTTATTTAAGCAAAATTAAATAATTTTATAATAAACAAAACTATTATTCAGTTTTAAATAATTTATATATAGAATGGCACACATTTTCACATATATGCTTAAAATCAAGTAATTTTCTGCGATAAAAATTCTATCGATAACTTTGGCGCTCTGTAAGCGCTCTGTACCCCAAGAGTGTTTCATTTTCCCCAAGCGTGAGCGTCAAGCGTGACCATCACTGTCTTAGCTACAAAATATATCTCTAAGTATCTAAAAACATACCACACAATAAAGAAATAATATTTGTAATAATCTTTAATGAATTAATCCATAATTTTTTTTATATTTTTACACATAATTTATTGTTATATTTGATTATATTTTTAAAAATTGACTTTATTAAAAAAATGTTGAGATGATGGCACATAATATTTTAAAAACTAATAATAAGATCAAAATGAATTATAAATTGATATAAATTATTCCAAAGTATAAATAGATTTGATGGGAGTAATTCTGGTATTATTTTGTTCAGTTCTTATGGTGAAAATGAGATATAAGGCGCAAATTAATTCCACAAAATCAAATAAAGAAGTGGCCAAAACAAATTCAAGTGGAACTTCTATTAAAGCTTGTTTAGGAAATACAAACCACGTTAAGTAATTAAAACTTATCATCAATAGCATTATGAAAATGTATAAAAGTAAGCAAAGTTTGCACATAAAATATGAACCAATTATCCCAATTTTAGCCACAATGACAAATAAAATCGTATAAATCATTATATTTCTTAAATGCCATTCACTTGGATAATGTTCTTCAGGCAATAAGAGAAGAGAAACAATACTCAAAACTCCCAATGAGAATGAAATCAAGTTTAATATTATAAAAACACTTTGTATAACAACTGAAATCATTTTTTGAAACAACTATTTGCAACTTATTCTGAATACTCTTTAAAACATTACATGTTTTCTCTACTAATACTTTCACCAAATCAATGAACTTCTCGATAATATGTTTGGGTGGAGACTCACAGAAGACTTGTCTATCATTAAGTTTTGTGAATCATTTGGGAATAGATTTAATTACATAGAGTTGTATCACTCTTTATTTGAGTGCTCATTATTATCCTCTACTACTAGTGCTAAACTTTTTCAACACAACTTTCAACGCACGCTTTGATGATTTGGTTGCTATAAATATATCGAATTATAGAATAATAATAATTTATAGTAATAAAGTATTATTTGCTATTTCTATGAATAATCGCATTCAGTAATATACTCTCGAGTTTGAGTGCGCGGGAACTCTTAATTCTAATAATGAATGAAGAGCATAGGCTCGGACAAGTTTCACAGTTTTAGACTCATGCTCAAGCTGAGCTCAACAGAATTTTATCTCAGTTTCATACTATCGAGCATAAAGAGCATGTACCAGAGAAATTTACTTGAATTCACAGTATTTTACTTGTTAGTAATTTGTTTTACTGTCATAATCTCGAAAACAAATATCTCGTACGTCAGTTAATCTCGAAATCTCAATACTAAATGTCGAACATAAAATTCTCTAATATAATATTTCTTATAAAAAATATTAAACCAAAGTTAAGAATGCGCCTGTTGTTTGTTTTGCGATTTTTTTCAAAGAAACTTTATAGTAATTTTCGAATTTAATTAAAAATTCAATTTTTGCAAAACTACAAATTTTTCAGGATTTTTGTGTTCGAGATACCTATTTATTAAAAAACACCTTTGATAAGTTTCTGTATATAATTGTACGTTTTGAAAAATTACAGGCCCAGGTTTAGGCTCTAGATTTTAAACCCAAGCTCATGTTCTAAGGATATTGATCTAGGCTCGCCAGTAGCGTTGCCAACTCTTCTGTGTGTGATTTCTTGACTTTCAGCATATTTATCAATTTTTTGAGGGACATTCGGGGACAAAAATATCAAGGAGCTTTTAGCAAGGCATATAATAAGGGTTCCATCATCTGCTTTATGCATTATTTATTTAATTATAGTTAGTGTTTATTTACTGATTCTAATTGTCTAGGCAGTTAGCCAGCCAGCCAGCCAGCCAGGCAAAAACCAGAAAATTTTGAGTGGGGGGCACAAACATAGAAAAACACAAAACTTCTTGACACATTGAATTTTTTTAGTGAATGTAATGTGTTTTACAGTTTGTAAAAAAATAAAAGCCTTTATTTGAATAATTTCATATAATTCAAGCTCAAAAAATACAATACAATAAAGCTTTTTATGAAATTAATTAACTTTTAATTTCAGTTGGGGGCATATGCCCACCCTGCCCTTATGCTAGCTTCGTCACTGTCTAGGGTTTTAAAATCACTTTAAAAGTTTTTAACAAGTTTCTTATCCAGAAATAGTATTTTAAAAAGTACTGCAAGAATATAGTTTACAATTATAAAGTAAATCCTTAATGTTTAACATTTAATTATGTTTTTTATTTCATATAATTGATAAATCATAAATTCTATAGTTAATTCTCTAAAAATATCATATACTCTATTCCGGGACATACATGGAAAGACCCATTCCTTCGGCCGGGACACAGTGGTCGATTTCGGTACTGTCCCGGCCATTCCGGTACGGTTGGCTACGCTACTCTCCAAGATCAGTGTTTTCGAGCCTATGCTCTTATTATTAATAATATTATATATAGTATTACCTAAAATTAAATTTCTTACACATTCCAATTTTTGTACAAAGTAAAAAAGCATAATTGACAGGCAATCGTGTGCCGCCGGTGTGTTAGTCCTAAGTTTGCATTCACTTCTATACTATAAGCCAGTGATAGGCAGGTCAGAAAAAACTGGACATCTGCTGATAGTCGCAAAAAATATAAAGAAAAATAGTTTAAAGTGATATATATTTAGTTTACAAAACTAATGATGATTGACAGCGCTTTTTAGTAATGCTTTCAAAATGCTAAACAATAAATGAATTGTTTGTGATATCAATAAATACATGTGTTAGAAGCTAATAAAAGACATACTTTGTTTTCATAATAACTTATTATATTCAAAGTAGGATTATATTCAGTCAAAATTATTGTTAGATATAATGCTAGTCAGTTACAGTATGAAAGCTATGTTAATATATTTCATTAGAAAAAATGATTACAAAAATATACCAGCAGTTTGCGTTGAAACAACTCAATTCAATAAATTTCGATCATAAACCTATTTTCTTAATTAAATATTTAGTCAATAAATAAGTTTAATTACATTATAATTTTTAGATTTAATATCTTATTTATTAACTACAGATATTTTGATGCGGGGAAAAGAGGCATTAACTGTATAACTCAAAAGAAGCGCTCAGGTCGGCCGGGGATGGAAACCCAGACCTAGAGATCCACGTTCTCGTGTGCACGTTCAAGTTTCATTACATTTATATCTTTTATGTGTGATATTTTTTTATAACATATATCAGATAAATATGACCAATTATGAGCAATAACTATTTGTATATAAAGAAGTAACTGATCCTCTAAAACATTATGTTTTAATTTTAAAATTAATCAATAATGTAAAATAAACAGTTAAAGTTTGATATCACAGTTTAAATAATTGTAAAGTATTTTTTAAGCTGTGGGCACTTAACGACAGTGTGTGCCACTCAGTCTAGTCCCAGTCATAATAGTGAACTGACAGTGAATATCATGTTTAACAAAGGTTTGCCACCGTTTCTAAAAAAATAACGGACAAAATTTTATTTTGTTTTAAACATATATATGAAGTATTATTTCGAATTTAAACTTATTTTAATGTGATTTTAAACTAAAATGAAGAGAATTAAAACAGGAAAATATTATGTTAACTATTTTTGTAAACAATGAATGCAGTTATTTTAACACTTAAGACAAATAATATACTCAAAATATTTATCATATCATTGAAATACCATTTTGAATATTGCTTTTAAATTAAATTCTTACAAATTAATTAATTGATGATCTAACATGAATTTTCAAGTATATAATATTATTGTCGTTTGTTAAACAATTTACAAAATAGAATATTATATAACTAATGTTAGAATTTTAAAATGTTAATTATATTATCATTTTTGATCTATGAAAACCTTTATATAACTCAATCTATTTCTTGTTATAAGTTCTCTTAAAGAACTGCATCATTGTTTACAAAAATAGTTAACATAATATTTTCCTGTTTTAATTCTCTTCATTTTAGTTTAAAATCACATTAAAATAAGTTTAAATTCGAAATAATACTTCATATATATGTTTAAAACAAAATAAAATTTTGTCCGTTATTTTTTTAGAAACGGTGGCAAACCTTTGTTAAACGTGATATTTACTATTATGACTGGGACCAGACTGAGTGGCACACACTGCTTAACGACAAGAAATACCAAATAATATATAATAAATATACAAATTTTTTTATTGACAAAATATCATACAATAAAAAGATTAAAATATTTGGTCTCTCTCTCAGTTAATTTGTTATTTTCAATATTTATAAGTGTTTTATGCCTTCAGTAAAGTATTAACTATAAGTATATATATAATTATAGTGAGTTTTATACAGTTTTGTAATTGAATGTACAGTCTTGTAAAATGAGTGTATAATTTATAATATAGAAGGCATTTTATTTTTGATCGTTTAAATAGATCACAAAAACTAAATTGTTTCAACAATCACATAAATTCATTTTATATTTACTTTTACTCGGAGTCAAAATTAATAATATAAGAATCATTTCGACTAAAGTGAAAAATAAAGCGATTTGAGCACCTATTATACCATCAATCGGTGAAATGAACTTTAAAATTAATGAAATAATTGCAATAAAGCCATAAACAAGTTTAAAATAAAAGACTTCAAATATTACAACGAGAAGCGCAACAATAACTTCCAATATTAATAATATTGAGTGCGTTGATAAATAAAATCTATTAATTTTGGTGACACTCAACACTTCCTGACCAATAATTGCTGTCAAGAAAAGACCCGTTACTGCAAATATAAGTAAAATTGTGCTCAAAATAATAACTAAACTTCTAGTACTTTCGAAAATTGTTGACTTTTCCATTCTATTTATTTTCTTTTCAATTGAAGAACAAGAACTTCCTTCTTATCTATAATTAGATAAAAACATTTAAAATTTTTCTCTAAACTAAAGAAAAAATTGATATTTGCTTCGAAAAGTTTATACCTATTGAGAAATACGACGTTTTCTTTTAAATGAAATCCAAATAAATACTCAAATGTTTTTCTTAAATTAAAGTTATGGCAACCGTTTGTCAGTAAGACTAACAATTCATTAAATATTATGAATGGCATCTTTCCGTTCAATAGTTGCGTGACTTCTTTCTCTTATTTGTTGGGCTCTAATTTGCTGACTTACGGTTATTATTCAATAATTATTGAGTTACAGATCAATTATTCATTGAACACATGGGTATACTTCTTAAGTCTGAGTAAATAATGAGTATTTGACTTACAGTTTATTAGTTAATAAAAAAAAGAGATTTATTTTGCAAAAGTCTATTAACATATTATCAAAGCTCATCAATATTCAGAGCTGTCGTGAGTCTGTATTGATTTGAGTGATTGATTCTTCTTTCCATTATTATCTGATATATTAGATAATAAGCGGACAATACTTGGACTGAAGTGATAATAATTATGGCCAATAAAAGCGATCGCAAAAATGTAATCAATTCTCGTTCGTCTTCAAGTAAACCACTGAGAGTA
>JAQGCH010003798.1:0-10009 GCA_034699485.1 Nanhermannia elegantula | reverse complement strand
CCTCTTGGACCAACTCGATTCGTCCACGGAGTAAAGCTCCAGAGGGAGAAGAAGTCCCTATTGAAAATACATTATGTAGTTTTGTATGTATTTATATATAATGTATTTTCAATGGGGACTTCTCCCTCTGGAGCTTTACTCCGTGGACGGATCGAGTTGGTCCAAGAGGAAAAGTTGTAGTACTCGATGAGATCTTTCCATCGATATACCACTCACGATGGGCTCCCTTTCAAGGGGAATTCCTATGGGCTTTGGTCATTACTCTTGACTGATTTTTAATGTTTTAAAAAGGGAAAATTAAAAAAAATTTTGGCGCTCAACGGCTCCTATGGAAAATTTGGCACAATCAACATTGAGCTGGACTTCTGTGGATTTGTAATATTGTTGCGATTTTTGTAGTATTACTTGCTTGGTACTATTGGTACCCCAAGCAAGTAATACTACAAAAATCGCAACAATATTACAAATCCACAGATGCTCAGCTCATTGTTGCTCACAACCCGATGAGCTTAGGACCTCATTCAAAAATTTCCATTTTATGAGAGCTCTATATTATTGAGAAATTTTATGGAGAAATTTACCAATACTTTTGCATCACTGATACGGACTCTTATGTGTCTGATACGGACAGTCTCAAAGGATAACAATGCATCCAACCATTGCTGAGTCGTGTGCCGTGTATCCTAATGAGAGCTATACCTGAACGCATTATTGTGCTTCGTACTGTATATGTAACTCACAGTGCTTAATATGAATGAAAAAATCTATTTCAAAATTGATTTATATATGAAGAGAATTTTTCTTAATAATTGTTTCCGACACTTATCGCAAATGTGACCCACTTCTGACTATTGAAATATTGGTCATATAAATATTTGGTTTGATTTATGCACTTTAAGTTTGAATCATAATAAACTCAATATTTATATAAGATTGTCGTTTATAAAGAATTAATTAAGTTTTTTCAATCAGATTTTATATCATCAATCATTTACGTTAAAAGCTCAAAGTTTTAATATTTTCATTTTTAATAAATGTTATACTATTAATACAACACAGAATAATGCCAGTACTGATACAGTACAACTTATATACTGAGAATAGGCTTATATTTTCTCATATTAAGTATTCTTTTGAGTCCTGCGAAATGAATGGATTTTTTAATCATTTTTAATCAGAAGTTAGTAATAAATAACACGGGTTTAACTTCAACAAATCCGAATAATCAAATTAGTTTTCTGGACTTGGCTTAAACATCGAATTATTAAGCTTTCTTTCCATATAACATTATTAGAGCAGTATTACAGCAGTCATTCTCAATGGGCTTTACGGATCAATTCATACATATGAAACAATTTCAGGTAATTCTAGAATAAATTGAGAAATTAAAGAAAGTAGTCTGGCTTTACTTTATTTATGTTTTCGCGGGTTTTAATCAAATGACTCAAATAATTTTTTTTTTGATTATATTTAAATTAATTTTATTATTAATATCGAGAATTGACAGAAAGAACAAAAACTTAAGTTTGCATATCTGTAGGGACTTTTTGGAAATACAATAGAAGAATTGCTAAATTTATGCTTCTTGTGCTTTTTTATTGCTAATTATTTTATTTTTTATTTAGTCTTTTATAAAACAGTGATTAACAACAAATCAATTTGAAAAGACTGTATTAGTGCAGTAATATATGTATGATTTCTAGTTTTTTTTAAGTAAATTGGAGTGATTACTATCTTTTCGTGAATGAATTCACTTCTAACGAAAAAGAAAGAAATTCTATAAATATTTTGGGTCAATATAGTTGTGAAATTACAGACATTCGATTTATTTAGAAAAGTTGCTTTAAACTATGTTTGGAGATTACCGATGTTTCAAAGTTGGTCCAAATATACAGATAATCAAATTTTCTCACATAAATCAAATTATTCCTAAAACGCTTTCTTATCAACTCAAAAGCTAAGCTGTACTTCATTTGAGTGATCATTCAATTGTAGTTTTATTTTAGTCTTGACTTTCAATTGTGAAATACTTAAACAAACAAATACTTAAAAATTTATGATAATTTTATAATTCAACGTTCAATTCATAATTCAAAATCTTATTTATTTTTATAAAACAACACGAAGTTTCCGTTACTTTCCAACTCATATATTTTTCTTATAAACCCGTAAGACTCTGATATATACGAAATTTATTTAATTTTAGAGAAGACCGCACACACTTAAAAGCATTGCTATAGTTTTTACAGTGCAATTGAATTTTTATGAAATTTTTTATGAAATTTTTTTGGACACACGGACGGATCGAATGACATACTATGTAATCTATATTATTAAAAAGTAATATCATGTGTGTGTCTGTGTAGTCTCTATAATGTATTGGTGTACTCCTTGGTATTTTTTATACTTTTGTGCTAAAGAATTGTTTTCAAAAAATTTTAAGTTTTGTCACTGAAATTTTGCATTATAGTGCTCCGGACGTGAAAATATTTTTTTTGTGCTCCCGATATTTTATAGAAAAGATAAACACGATCTTTCATTATGTATTTATTATAAACTTTGTAGTCTTGAAATAATTAAAATTAGTGTATATCATAAAAGATAAATGGCAAAATTTTGCTATAAGGGTATTAAAACTGAAATTCGGTGGTTTAAAGTGCTCCCAATTTCGGATCAAAAATCAAGAAATCACTCGGATTACCAAGGGAACTTTCAATAGTCTTAGGGGTTATACTGTCGTCAGTCACTCCAAATTAGACACTTTTTTTGTCTAAAAGTACTGAAAGTTTGAAACAAAAGATGTTTGAAAGGATAGTACTTTTGCTTTAAAATAACAACTTTTCATTGGTTTAAAATAAACAAACTGAGTGACCACTGACCTGAGTGTCAATTGACAACTGTTACAACATATGTATTTATTCACCTTTTAAGCCAATGAAAAGTTATTATTTTAAAGCAAGTTTTAAAATTAAGTAGTATTATATGCAATAGTATTACCCCTTATAAGCACCTTTTGTTTCAAACTTTCATTGCTTTTTGGCAAAAAAGTGTTTAATTTGAAGTGACTGACAAGAGTACATATCACATACCGGTACAATGTAAGACCGCATACACTGCACATACATACCAGCCTTGGCCATCTCTGCCAAGGCCATTATGGTTTATAATCTAGATATTAAATTCATTTTCCTATTAATAATTTGAGAATCATATAAAATCTTATTGAATATATGATATCCTTTGAGAAAAATTTTTCAT
Source organism: Nanhermannia elegantula (assembly GCA_034699485.1). Taxonomy (NCBI): domain Eukaryota; kingdom Metazoa; phylum Arthropoda; class Arachnida; order Sarcoptiformes; family Nanhermanniidae; genus Nanhermannia; species Nanhermannia elegantula. The sequence continues at coordinate 6,751 of JAQGCH010003798.1, read as the reverse complement.
CTAACTATTAATTACTTTTTTTCTAGTTATCTTAAATTTTCTGTATATCATATAATTTATAGATCAGTGATTATACAATATTTTAATTTATTAAGTCCAATGAATAAGGGAAAAGTTTAGCATATTTGCTTCATCACAGCAGAGACTATTGATTTGCGGTTTTGTTTTCAAAATATAAGTCATTATAAATGACAGCGTGTATAATACAGTCGAATTCTGAATTAATCAAATTTATGTAAGCCTTCATTTAATCATAAATGAACTCAAATCAGACAATTCACTAATATGTTTAGATTAATTGGTGTTTACTTATTGAGAACGTAGAGATAAATGCAAAACTAAAATCCAAAAATACTTCGATTTTGATTGTATGCAAAGCACGCATTACTACCAATAATGCAAAACTTGATCCCTGTATCTCATACTCAATAAACACTCGATAGAAGTATTATTTGAAGTCCTAAATACATCTTTACCTTTAAATAAAAACTGGAATTATGGCAATGCCCGCAATGTGTATTTGGAATTTGCTTTATATAATACGAGTGAAGAAGAAAGTTATTTCATAAAACAGGGATTGCATTCTCAATGAATGAAATGGGCATAAATCAGTACATGTGCCAGCATTTCATTTCATTTCTTAGCTATTCGTCAAACGAGTAAATAACGTGTGGCATCACTTCATAATAGCAAAGGGCAAATCATTTTAGTAGATGTGGTGAAATCAACGGAAGCACAACAGAAGCACAACAGAACGCTTATTATCAGCTTTGACTGAGTTTGAGTTAAGATGAAAACAAAGTTTTTCTCGTAAGCAGTAGTGATGAGTGCGATGCTATCTCACTATATAACATATATTATAAGATATATTGTAAGTATACTACTTTCTTACTCTGTTTATATCTGGAGAGCAGAGTATCTTCACATCGCTGTTATCTTCGAGCCCCTTGTTATGCCTCATTGCCTAATATATAAAGCAGAACAATGTCTTCCAATCTAAGCCCTTGCAAAGGCTCACATTTTTTATGCATTCGTGTGCTTCTACAGTTTCTATCATTCTATATATGTTTTGATGAACTATTCCTCTTATCCTAATTTCTTGTTCACTTCAATATTCCTTTGCATGAGAACATTATTTAAATAACTAGCTCTTGCTTAAGGCTGCATAGGAGTGAGGCTGCATAGGAGTAAGTTCTTGTATAAGGTCTTGAAAAAATATAATTTTAATGCCAACTCAATTATTGTTATTAAAAATAATAGAAAAATTTCATTTGAATACAAGGTGTTGTCGCATCTTTTTATGACACATACAAATGCATTAATGACAAAACTGTCTCATTTAAATCTGACATTTCAAGCAATCATGAACTCCAATTGCTTTAAGCCTTTACATATTGCAGTTATCATATGTCATACTTGCCGACTAATAATGTAATAAATGAATGGTTGCGCACAAAACCCCTTACGTATGAGTGATTATCATCTCTCTAATTAACATTATGAAACTTCGTCGGATAAATCATATTATGTGTTGGCTTTATATCTAAGGCTATACCTAATACTTCACAATCTTTTGCTAAAATATAAGTATTCTATTCGATAATAACTATAAATGCATTCGTTTGTATTCTTCTCAAGTAATTTCTTTCTGTAAGTTTAGTAATTTAAGAAATGGTGTGTTATTTTGTATTATCTTGTATTACAATAATCATCATTAAAGTGTTACAAAGTACAGCTACTCCCAAATTGTTATCCCCTTATACATCCTCCAGGAAAAGATCCGGATTCATAAGGGTTTGACAACTAATTTAGAAATGCTTAATGTTTAATGGCATTAACCAATCAAAACATCTATTTGACTCATTATTTCACTCAAAACTTAGATTTTGGATCATTCTTTACACTCATACTGTGCTGACGAATGATATTAAGAACTCAAATTTACTCTACTATGAACGCTATGTACTTGAATAAAAATTACATTTTCAATGACTAATTTAAATAATGACTAAACCATTACTTTGTTGAGAAATTAATTAATGCCTCGTCCCTTATGTTTTATCCATACACATCACTGGATTACCCGGGAACAACTTTTTGGGAGTAACTGTACAATGTATTCAATTTTTTGAATCACTTAGTGAATGATCATATCATTAAAGCAGCGACTATAGCAACATAAAAATGATGCGTTGTTATGGTTTGATTTTTATAATGACTCAATAAATAAATTGAGAGAAAGATTCATTAATTATGTTGATAAGTAAAAGGTAGATATAAGAATCATTTTGCTTATGATAGACGCGCATTACACGTAACTTATAATTTGTGTTGATTCTGTTCCAAGAACGAGAAGAAAATATTTTAATTGTTCAGGAACGACAACAGAACCAAATAAAAATAATTTGGAACTGAATCGACACTAATATAATGATTTCTGAACCATATGTTTATTAACTGCACAAAAAATATGAATTAATTTTGAGATTTATTGAGAAAGCAAGAATTATTGCCACAATATTAAAACAGTTTATTTTATTAAAGTAAGATTTCTGTTGCTTTAAATGAATATTTTGGTTGGAAAGCTGTTTTATTGTAAAACTTAATTCAGGAAATATTAGAATAAATAGTAGTTAAGCGCTAATATTAGATTTGCGTGTGAAGTCTCTGCAATAATTTAACTTTAATATTTGTTACAGCCAAGTCTAATCTATTATTATGTTGAACCGGTATTGTTCTGTGGCTTTTTGCTGTCAAATTCAGTCCCACATACACTATGCTTACGTTCCTTTAAGTCTGTGGAGAATTCGCCAATTTTAGAATAAAAATTCACTTTCAAGCATCATCATCATCATCGTCGTTGCATTCGTCTCATCATATATAGTACTTACTCCTCATATAAGTTCATTTTTTTGAGTGGAAAGTTGAGCGCTTAGAGATGCGTTTCAAAAGATAGGTTCCGAAAATTCTTGATAAGAGAAGAGGTGACTCTGTTATAGCACTGACATATAGTAAGGCTACAAATGCCAATTGCAAATACTGTACGTGACATTATCAAGTTTTTACCAGAAATGAAGACCTTTTATATAAATATCACAACTCTAACGCTTTTTATATTTCATAACAAACTAGTACTGTATGTCACACTACTTTGTACATACTGTATATGTTCAATGTTTCCATTCTTCAATTTAAGCTTAAAGTTTAATAAACCAAAACTTTTAGGAAACTAAATATCTTCAGAAATATTTTAATTTGTTTCGAAATTTAATTCTTTCCTCATTTACTAACATTTGCTTTAATTTTTCACTATTTATTCATTTTAAACACGAATTTTCACATTTTATAAGCAGAATAATTCACAAATTGCTTTATTAAAATGCAAATTGAAAAGTATTGAGAAATATTATATTTTTGTGTAAGTATTAAAATGCTTGAAAATAATTCAAACTTCGCTTAATGTAATGCTTTGATATACAGATGTTTTTTTTGAGTTTGTAGTTTGTATGCAAAAGTGAGTCCATCAAAATAATTGAATAAGTTTGAAACTGAGTTATTTTCTAACTCGTACAGTAAGTGCATATTTTGCATATTCTGACCAAAAAGCTAATATCTGAACATTTTGGATGCAAATGTTTACTAAACCCGAAGCACTTCAATTATCTGATTTCCATTTCATAATTATAAAAATTGAGAAAATCACTAAAATGAATGGTGCAAACAATAAAAGAACTTTTGTTTATTAATATTCTGGAAGCTTTAAAGTCTATTAATGTTTGTCTGCCTTTTTTGTTATCTAACAACTGCTTAATTCGAACCAATTATGAATAAATTGATATTAATAAGAGCTTCAAATAATATTTTATGGTAATTAAGGTCTTTATCGCTCAATTGATATCAGAGTATTTCTACAGAAATAAGTTTTGTCATAAACAGAAAGCACTTGAAGTAAAACCAAACGTTCAATTTCCTCTTGAGTGGAACTCGAGAATACTTTTTGAGAGAGCACAGACAATATTGCGTTTGTGTCATCGCTAACTTATTATTTTGTACAACTTATTATTTTTGTAACTTATGGTATTTATGTTAAATCTCTAATGTATTCCAGATTTCTTAGTGAGTAAGAAAGCAATCGGAAGAACTCTAACAATAAGGAAAGCGTAATAAGCATCACATGAATAGTCATTGATTTCTATTTCATTTTTTATTTTTCTACTTTCTGTCCACTCTATTATAGCTCTCGATTTTGGTTCAATTTTATTTTGAAATAATCTAAAATCTTTTTGTGGATTAATTTGTGGACAAAAATAAGTTTTTCTCCACTATAAAACTCAAATCTCTGTCTTCGGGAATATTGATTAGTTTTGAAAATTTTTTTGAATGTTTACCCGATTTTGGAAAACCAAAAGAATTGGTTTGAAAGTGAAGCTAAACATTGAGAGCTCAACAATTGCTTTATCTATTGAACTGATTTGTGTTTCTTTAGGAGCTTTGAAAATAGAGTCTTTAAATTCTCCCCAAACAATATAACAACTATTATTCGAGTACTTTTCTATTTTTTGAATTATAAATTTAGTGTTTGCCAACTTTTAATGAGATAAAATCTTATCATAATTAGAAAACTGTGAGTGTCTTATAAATGAATCTTGAAGTCTCAATGAATTTAATTAAATAAAACAATCGCTTATGAAAATTCAATTGAGGCATGTATATAGTATGTCCTAAGAGTCCACAGACATTTTTATGACATTTGTATTATTGTAAGCGCGTATTTAGCATCTAATAATAGGAAGAGACTAACAGTTCTGGGTTTTGTTATACACAAAAAGAATGAAACACGAAAACTTTTGTCTCTTATTTGTGTTATATGCTATTCTCGTACAAAAATGTCCATAAACTTATGGGACACTGTATAATATAGGGCCTACACAGTACAGTATATAATAACTCATTAAATAATACTGTGTTCACGCGCGAGATATTGTTAAGTGAGTAAAAATAAAAATTAATATAAGAGTTAAGGCTTGAGTTTGAGTACACTTTTATTAATAGCTTTCTAAGAGCTGACAATTTGGTCACAATCTGAAAGACAGTCTTACAACAAATATGTATTTTTTGCAAACAAAATTATTCTTATTCATAAGTTAATACTCTTTCTCTCAAATAAATGCTTAAGTTTTTCAAGAATTTCAATTTCATGAATATTATTATTGAGTATTATTCTATCAATTGTTTCATTTTGTTCGACTCTAAACGGACACAAATGCTTATTATGAATGCGTTTCTTAGGGTTCATACACTTTTGAGCTAAAAGTTTGTCTACTTTTTTCAATATGAGATTCAGTCAAATGTTGATTAATATCTGAAATAATATTCTATTCATTTAAATCCATTTTTCGTTATTTATTATGTTTACAAATAAAAAATAATTATTTTTAGATTTAATTTTATTATTATATTACAAATATTAATTTATTTGTAATATTATAAACAGGGTTCGCCAGACCCCTTCGCGTTAGGGGGTGTAAGTCTGAAAAATCTTGAAATTCTGGGGGGGGGGGCAAACTCATCGGTTTTAAAAGATAATATTTTCGTAAAATTGATTTTGCCGCCAAAATTATTTCAAAAAATATTTCCTGTTATTTTTTTGAATTAATTTTTCTCCCAAAAAAACATGTTAGCGGAAAAACTGAACGTTTATCTAAGGCAATTTTTTTAATATACGTTTTTGCGCCAAAATTTCTAAATTAAATTTATATTTATTTTATTAAATATAATATTTTGTGTTAATAAGATATATCTTGTCTTTCAAAAAAATTAATTTACAAAAAGTCCAAAAGCAACAAATTTTAAGGAAAAAATTTAGGAAAAATTTTGGGGGGTCCAGTCTTTCAATTTTCCAGGGGGGTGTACACCCCCCTTTGGCGAACCCTGATTATAAATATTCCGATTCATTTCTTCAGTCCTTTGGTTTGAAATTTATTTTTTTAATTAATTAATTGTTTGCAAATGCTTTTCACTTAAAGCTGATTCCAAAAAAAATTTTCTTTTCAATCAAATGATTGAAAGACTTTCAAAACCAAAAACTTTGTGTTTTCTATTAATTGATTGCAATTTGTATTCACTGAACAAATGATTAAATTAAATAAATTTCAATTTCTTTCAATTATTTAATTTTATTTATAAGAAAATTAATAATTTTATTTTATTGATTTTAAAACATAAGTTTATACTATATTTAAAAATACAGTCAAAAACTGAAAAGCAATAAATGAAATCGAAAGTCATTTGCGTAGCTCTGCCTCAACACCTCTGCTCACGGAAAGCTATTTGCGTAGACTTGTAACGGGATTGAAAGTACTGTATTATTTTTTATTATAACAATCACTTTTTAATAAAAGTATTAACTTTTCATTTACTTGTTAAGGGTTTTTATAAGTTATATAAGTTTTTATTTTAAAGCAAAAGTCTTGATCAATGGCGAAGCCAGCATAGGGGCCGAGGGGGCACAGGCCCCCCAACTCAAATTAAAAGTTAACTAATTTGATAAAAAGCTTTATTGTATTGTAATTTTTTCACTTGAATTACATGGAATTATTCGAATAAAGGTTTGTATGTTTAGACAAACTGTAAAACACGCTCCAATTCACTCAAGAAATACAACGTGTTAAGAAGTTTTAAAATTACCAAACACTTTCTTATTTTTGTGCCCCCCCCCCCCCCACTCAAAATTTTCTGGCTTCGCCTCTGG
>JAQGCH010003797.1:0-10010 GCA_034699485.1 Nanhermannia elegantula | reverse complement strand
ATCTCAAGTGTTTGTTATTGTTTTAAAAATTGAGTAAACGATTCAATACCATAAGTAAAAATGTATTATTATTTTATGTAATTTACAGTTCATAATGATTTTGAATCAAACGTTAAATGATTTCATAAAAAGGTGTACAAAACCAAAATAAATATAAAACTTTTCACAATTTTTATTAAAATATTATATATAAAATTACAGCACATTATTACCCTAATTTCCCCCGTATAAGTAGCGACTTATCTGAAGAAAAGTGTTAAAATTTTAAAAAATAATGACTGCGACTTATACGAAGGGTTATTTTCAGTGGGGTTATTGGGGTTATTTATAAAATTGAGGTTGTTTTCAGTGGTGCGACTTATATGGGAGAAATTAGGATAATTGAAAACCGTATACAATAGACACTAGAAGCTGATGCAAGTTTATTATAACGAGGATTCGTTAAAATATGAGTTTGTTATAACATTTACAATAAAACAAATCCATTTTTGTTGATTGTAACGAGAGATTTATTATATCCTCATTGATTATAACGAGGCAGCTCTAATACCAATTATTCAATGCCTTTCCATTTTCTGTTTACATTATTTAAAGGCGCAAGCAATTTTAGTTCTGATTTATAAAACCTGACAGAAGGCAACCGTCAAAAATAGATGAGGGAAGGAGAGTAAAAACTCGCAGCATTTTGTTGGCGTCACGTACCGGCAATGATGGCCAAAACAAAAGGCTTCTGATGTTGATGATGATAAAGAATCAGTGATGCGTGAGTGCGAACATGAACCATCTTTTATTTGGCCATTCTATAGCTTCATATCAACGATATTATTCTCTCCTTTTTTTTCGTTTTGTTTTTCTTTATATTTTTCGCCAAATACTACTATATATTCAGTTATATTTTATTTTTTGCTGATCTGTACTATTTGTACACCATTTTTATTTCGCCGAATTGATAGATAAAGTGATGTCTTTCTCACTTTGTGCTGAATTTTTATTATAGTTATTTCGGTTTTTATATCTATTATTTTATAGATTTTACAGTTTATCCTTTTAGTAAAGCATTAGATTATTATAAAACAGTTTATTTTGCAGTAACATATAGTTATTCCTACTGTTACTTCAATATTATGATATGTTTTTCAAAATAACTTTCGAGATCTCTATATAAGAATAATTTGGATTTCAATTTCTTTATTTCAATAATTCATAAGTATTTTTAAAGTAAATAAACCAAACATTTAAACAGTTAAATAACTTTTTCTCATTTACTAATGAATTAAATTTAATTTACACTTCATTATGAAATATGTATAGTATCGTATAGTAGGGGACAACAGAAGCTCTCACAAGTCAGTTGAACCTATGCTTCAATTTGATAAAAGTGAAAGATTTTGATAAAACTAATAAATCATTGATATCTTAAAAGTTGAAATAAAAATGAAAGAAAAACTTTAAGAGAACTTAAAGTTATAGATAAAAGGCATGCTTTTAGTTAAAAACACATCAATATTAGACATTTACAAAACATTAACTAACTTATGGTCACAGCAGTAAATTCAAAATCTATAAATGGATTAAAACATCAAAATTATTATTTACTTTATGTAAATTCAATATTGAAAAAAATTAACTCTTAATATAGCTCACAGTCTAAACATAATCGCTTTAATTAAGAGCTGTAACAAATCTCAAAAATATTAGATTTAAAGAATTGAATAAAATTATTAGATATTTAGGAAAAGAAATTTCCTGTACCGGTAATAAATACGTCGGATAAGTATATATCCGGTATTAAACCGCAATACAAAAATCTCATACAAAAATATTATTCTATATTAACATTACAGTTATGTAAACATTTTTAAAAATATGACTGTAATGTAATTCTTTATTAGAAAGTTTACATAAACGCTCAAATGAGCAAACTTATAAAAATTTTCATTTACAGCTCATGTTGGAGATTATATTCTGACTAACACTGCATTTTATCAGTGATAAGTTATCACTGATATCTAATATTTAGTATTTTATACAGTAAAACCTCCATAAGTTAAATATTCCCTATGTTAAAAACCCTCTATATGTTAAATGCAAACGTAAGACCCGATTTACTTCCATAGCATAGCTATTCTATATCCTCAAAACCTCTGTAACTTAAAACCTCTCTGACTTAAACATAAATCCTGGTCCCAAACGACTTTAAGTTATGGAGGTTTCACTGTATTGCGTTTTAAATAATGAGATGAATATAAATCCAGTTTTTATTACCAAATCAAAGATTAAAATCTCAATTAATCAAAAAAGAAAGTATTTTCTCTTAAGAGCAAACTTTAAGTAACAAAATATTTGAATTATTGATTGGGTTAAAGATGTGCACATATGTAACCATAACTTATATATAGGCTATTAATGTGATTTCAAATGATAAGTATTTTCAGTAATCAAACGCACTCAATAGGAATTATCGTTTCTTCAATATTTCAAATTTAATTCTATTATTTTACAATTTATTTAACTTTAGTTATTGTTATAATTAATTTAAGTTCAAAACTTTAGATCATTAAAATGTTACTTAACTAACTTATATTATTAGCCTATGAGTTATGGATAATTTTCCGTTATAAGCGTCATATGCGACACATTTAGCTATAGCTAAATAATTTATATGCCTTAACATTTGTTACAGTTTATGGTCAAAAGAATTTATTTGTGCCAATGGATTGCATGATAACTATAGTAGTAATGCATACAAATTGAGAGATCAAAGCTATAGTTTCTAAATAACAATAGATTTTATCTGCTATTCAGCTAAAAGTTTCATACAATATATTCATTCATTGCTTTGCAAACATTTCAAACTAAATATATAAGTTTTGGTGACAAAACTTATTTTTAATGAAAACTATTTTCAATTGCAATCAAATTGTTGCTAAAGTATTAAAATGTTATTCAGTTTTGATTAGAATATTCTGTATTTTATACATTTAAAGCTATTATACATTAAAGGAATATTAACTTTCACTATATTCGCGATATATTATAAAGTGGTTCACTATAACGGGGTAGTACTGTATGAGAAGATTATTAAAATCACAATATTTAATAAAATGTTCATATGTTGACAAAAAATGCATTAAAAAACTTATGATTTAAATATATTTACATTAAGTTTAGAAAAATTTTAAAGAATAAAATTAATTTTATCTAAAAAATTGCAACAATTTATTCTAATCATGAATAATGCGATACAATAAAAACACTTTTAATCATATGAATTGACAAGACTATTAAATCAAACTGAATGATCATCTGATATAATAGTCTCCCATTGCTATTCATTTATATTATGGTATTATTGTCTATATTTATATGAACTGCGAGTGTATTTCAAATATTTATTTTAAGTCACAAAAGACTATTAAAGCGCTCTCTCGCTATTGAGGCAATGGATATAAACATTATTTATGTTATAATATTATTGATAAATTGTTTTCGATGTATCAGTTATATAATGCTTCTTCTCTTTGTTGTTGTGGTCAACTATGGGATATAGGCTTAAGTTGACTTTATATGAGTTGATTTTTGTGTTTTATATATTAATGTAACTCAAAATATCTTTTGTCTCTGTCTCTCTGTCCCTCTCTGGCAATGACTCTCTATCTGACATTTATATTATTATAGGATTTCATCCATTCTTAAGACTTTCAATTCATGTCTACTCTATTAGTACTGTTTTCAGTAGTTTTAAGATAAGAAGCCATGAAGTTAACCATTAGAGTATAGTATATATGAAATTAAAAGATATCAATAATGAAAAGTAGTAAAAAACTTAAATTACTATAAGAAGAAATGAACCGGAAATGAAATCCAATAAATGTATAGTACTGTAATTCCTATTATTAGAAATAGTTTTCAAAAAGATTTTTATATTACTTTTTTTTGAAATAAAGACCAGAAATATATTCTTTATGTGAAAATAGAGCTCAACTCATTAGATAATTATATATTTTTTATTTTAGCTTAAATTTCACTCTTTTTGCGCACAGAAAACTTATATCGAAATAGGGTGACCACGCTTCCAGATTTCAGCTGGACTGTCAAGATTTTAGGCTATTTTCAAAAAATTCATTGCTTTGTTCTAAAAATTTTAATCAAAAAATATTCTTTGGTCCCCTTTAATATTTTGACCTGTCCTGAGCATGTCAAGTTTAGATTCAATTTGATGTAGTCACCCTAACTAAAACTTATTTTTTTTATTTAAACACAATACGAGTTGAGTGGGAATTGAACACACGAATCAGGATTTTGGGATATACCAGGGTTTGAGCCCTGATATTTGAGTGGTTTATTTGTCGGACCTCAAATTGCAAGATGTGGATTTAATTCGCACTTGGCTCTCATATGTATTGTTTTTAGTAAAATAAAATAAATATTTAAGTTCAACGCATTATACGAGTTGCCCCAATTATCCTTCTTTAATAAACTATAGAATCAAATGTGAAGCATTCAAATTTTGTTCTACAGGTTATAATTTTCATCAAATAAAAATAGTAAATTATCTCAAATAAAATGATTCTATCAAATGGAAATAAGCTATAAAGAGAGTAATTAAAAAAGTAATTGTAATTAAGCTTAATTCCAGGGCAACTACAATTTTCGATAAAATAATTAAAAGCCAATAAAACAAACTCATTCTTAATTTAAAAATATTAAAATTATTTATTTGGTATATTATGGAAAAAATTACATTAATTTTAGATATTATATGAACATTAATATAGGATTTTATTTTTACAGCCTATGAAAACTAAGTAAAAAATGTTAATCAAAATCTTCAATAAAATCACTCATATAGTCCTGATTTGTAATCATTTCCAAATGAATTGGAGTTTATATTACAATTATTTTTAGCGCTTAATTTAATTCAATATATTATTAATTTTAAGCATAAATTATTCTTTTGCCAGTTTTAAAATTTTAATTTTTGTTAATATCGGATTTATTTTTACAATAAAGTAAATAAATGCATATATTCTGAGACATTTTTTATTTTCCTGTAGGAGAAAATACTTAAACTCCTACACAATGTACCTTAATCTCCAAAATATTATTCAAACTTCACTAAATTCAACATTAATTTATGAAAACAATGACATATATAATCCGAATATTAAGAAAAAAAATTCAATCCTCAATTCTATGCCGCACAGAGTCTTTGAAAGAATATTCTATTTATAGATAAAAAGAAATATCGCAATAATAATGAACCCAATACTGAAATATCAAATTATTCTCCAAATTCTTATTTGAAATAAACTCTCAAAAAAATAGCCAGAATTTAATCACTACTCATAGTTAATCTCATAATAAACTATCATATCGATAGGCAGACTGTCGATGGTATTGTTGGCCAAAAGTCTAGCTTCGAGTCATTTCATTAGAAAAAAGGAAAGAAATACTACTATAAAAAGCAATTTTTCTAACTTCCTATGGATAGAAACTCTATTATTTCTATTGTAAGCGCTTGTGATTCGATGAGTGCTACACAAGAACTAAAGCGATAATATTTTTTCAGACAATATTTTATTTTATTTTCCTATTTCTATTTTGAGTGTTTGAAAAAACATTTTTACCTAATCTTAAGAAAGGGCTCACTATTCCCATAACAACTGGTCTTTAGTGTGAAAACTGTTATCAAATTTAAGTCAAAACCTCTTATAAACTTCTTTTTAGATTAAAGTTTATTTTTCAATTAAAGCCCTTTTTCTGCTCCACTACCGGTTTATAATTAAGAGTAAATATTTTCTGTGTTGACACGAATACTACTGAATAAATAACTGGATATCTAAAGAGAAAAAACTGTGTATTAAATAAGTGATTACACAGTGAAGTGTTAGTCTATAATCTCGAACACATTTTTGCTGTGTTGTCGTTAATGAACGGTCAAGTCTTATAACGAGAATATATTGTATGTCCAAAAGAAATGGATATAGATTTGAGGCGCAATATAGTGATTAAAAGACAAGACCAAAGTTCTTGGGATTAAATTACTTGAACTGACTTTTAGTGAGAGAGTTGAACAAAAAGTTATATAACTCTAGAATATATACGACAGAGAAGAGAATCAATTCTGTGTCGAATATAAACCAAAATCTATAGCAAATCGCGGATTGAATGAAAACTTAGGATTAAAATGAATGGAAGAAAAAGAAGCTCTGATATAAGGCAGACAATAATGTTAGAAGTGATGCCCAATCGGCTGATTTATTTGTCTAAATTAGTGGAGATCTAACGCATGAATTTAATTAAACGGATCGCTTTTGCTGTGCGAATACAGGCATTTAAGTTCGCCCTTAACTCAGTTTTATTACCGTCGCATTCAATTGATAAATGAAATTTTGGTTGCAATAGATCTCGGAATTAGTAGAAAACTCTGCCGTGAATTAGAAAAACAAAGTGTTTGCTATCAGTTAAGTGTTTCGGACGCTTAAGAAAAACAAGTCATTGGGTTGTTTGGGTTTTGAACATACCTAAAAACTGGAGTTAGTTATCATATTTCATATTTAATTCGAGAAAATTATATTTTCTGTATTTTTTATAGTTTTATACGAAATTAATTTTCTTTTAGATGATAATTATTATAAAAATAATTATATTACAGTTTATTCTCGTTATAGTGAAATATGTTATAATGAAAACCCCTTTAAAGTGAAGCGTTGACTATAACTACTGTATACAACTTTTTTAGTAAATCTGAATTGTTTTCGTTTATAGTGAAATCCCGTTAAAGTAAAGTGAGATTACTATAAAGTGGATTAACTGTAATTAATCTTTTTAAGTAATTTTAGAGCATTTGAATGATAAATAGTAAACAAAAACTATTGAGAATTAGTCAAAATGATTGATTAGTTCTGAAAATAATTAGGAAAGAGATTATGATAACAGTTAAATACAATTCCAGTTGTTTTAAACCCTAATAATCATAATAAATCAAATTTCAATTAAAAACCCGATAATATCTTATTGTCATTCTATGGCGTGATATCCGTTAACATTGTGAAGCAATAAATAACTTTTTGAACATCAATTTAACTTCAAAATAGATAAACAGAGTTGAAGTGATAGTAAACTCAATTTTGGCTGTGTGTATAAAATACTAGTTTCCCAGTAATAGCATTAGTGTGTGACAGGAAAGTGTCTTTGCTTTTAAATACTTTGGTTTGCATTAAATGCTTGTTAGGATAGCATTATAGGTAATGAATTGCTTTTTCGGTGTGACGCCGGGTATTGTCGAAGAATATATTCTACACATAATGTCATTTAAAACCCAATATATATTCTTAAGTCTAAAATTTAAATATTTTGATAGCTTTTGAGTATTAGTAAACATACAACATATCTGTGGTTTAACTGTAACTGAAAGATAAAAATATACAAAATTTGAAATTTTAAGCCTAAGAAACATAATTTGTGGGTATAATTGGATACAATTTTGTGTATATATGTATTGCATTAGAAATTGCATTCAAAGTGCAATGAAAGAGCAAACTCTAAATTAATGCTTCATTAATATAATCGGTTCTGCAATACATTAATGTCAATGCAATAAGAGATTACATTTAATGTATACAAACGTAAAGATCTTTTCAGATGTTTTGATTTAATGAAACTTAATGAATAAACTTAATGAAAATTTGAGCAAAAATTTCAATATTCTTTGAATTAAAAAGAGGAATAAATATTTCGAAATTAAAAAGACCCCGAAAGTGGGCTGAATGCAAAAAAATCTAAAACTAACAAAAAAATTGAGTTACAATGCAAATAATAATATATGAGTATTACAGTAAACCTCTAAATATTAAATATTAAGCTCAAGCGACACAGAACTGGGTAAAAATGTTTTTGTTTTTTAAGTTACACAGAATTTGATTTTGACAATAAGCCGAAAAAATTATTCACTATTTATAAGCTAAAGAGGAAATGTTCATCTATTCTATAAATATTTAGTTAAAATAGGCTTTTCCTAACTTATTACTTATACTGTACTTAAACATTATACTGAGAATACTGGCAATGATTGAGTGAAGTATCATATATTGCACAATATATTAATTTTAATTTTCTGTCAAAACCTTTGCATATTATATATTCATAACATTAATAAATATTTATTTGAAATAAATCAAAGTTATTTTTAAGCAATACTTCAATCAAATTAAGATTTTACGTAAAGTGTGCAAAAAATAAGTCAAATGTTTTTTCAATACTAAATATATAATAAAAGTCTTACGAAATTTCAATATTTATATACAAACAAAAAATTTTACAAATTTTCTCTTTAAGTAATATATATTTGTGGACATTATATGACTTTCTGAGTGACCGCAATCCCTGGTATTTAAGTGGTGGGTAAGCCTTTAGTTGGCTAATAAATAATTCATAAGGATTTGAGTCCGGAAGCGATGCATAGATAGGAGAGATTTTTTCATATTTAGTTTTCTTACTTATATTAAGAGTAAGGCTTTTCAGGCAAAACGATTCATATGTTTTGAATCATGTATTTATTCATCAGATAATAAAATATTTTGAATCAATTTCTCAAATGAAATATTACTTTAAAATTCAGTCTCACTTTATTTTTACGGATTTTACTGAATTTTAAATTAAGCAAAACTTTAGATCCGAGTATAAAATGGTTTGATATAAAACTCATGCTTTTTCATCAAAATACTCATTAAAATTGTAATATTTTGATCATTAAAGTTATTGATCATTAAAATAATTAAAATACCTCTTAGTTATGATAATAATGATTATTATAATAATTGGTAAAAATGAAGTTAAAATAAAACTAAAACTTAAAAACAATTTGAAGATTTTTTTGTATCAAAAGTATATAATGTTTATTAAGTTTTTTCTATTTAACTAATATTTTGGAAAAAATCGATTAATAAAATGAGTTTAACAATAAAGATGAGGAATTTGACCAAAAAAATATTGGGTCTATTCTTAACACAAACAAAGTATTATTTGGCAATCTCAGTGATATCACTTCTTATATTAAAACTCATACAATAAAAGGATTGCTTATAAACATAATAAGCCTAAAACCCAAACACAATGCAAAGGCTTATTGAGAAAGAAGATGATAGAAAAAGAGTGCATTCAGTATTCATATAAACACCAATTATTAGAATCTACTATTAATACCCAGTGAAAGGTCCGGAAAATCAGTGGACACAAAATGATGGAATATCTGGAATGAGAGAGAAATATATAGCGCTTCAGTTCGTTTAGTACAACATCATTGGAGTCATTATTCTTCTCCTCCCTATTGCCTAAAAGTAGACCAAACTTTCTAGTATTGCGATTGCGATCGAAATTTCTCTCTCAAAGCTACTAATGCTCGACAGCAGTAGTTCTTTGATGAAGAACTAGTACTTTAGTTATACAGTGCGAGAAGAATAGCGTCTATAATAGTGAAAAAGGATAGCTCCGCATCAGTTTGAGTCATATCCGAGTTATACTTCGTATAAATTATATGAAAAGTTCATATATATTATTGTGATTCTTCTCATCATTCAATATATCTATATATCAGTGAAAAGAGTTTTATTGTTCGCAAACTCTCAGAAATTTTCTCATTTCTATTCTCTATCTATTTCTTTATTCTTTTTGATACTCTCTCTTATTCTTATGGTATTTCAAGTTTTTTGTTCAGATTTTAAGTACTGATTATAATCCATCGGTTGCTTTTTTGGTGCGCTATTTCCATAAGAAATATCAAATAATTGCTTCATTCCTGAGTAAGATTTAAGGCAATTGTACGGATTATATTTCTGATTAAATGAAATGAAAGAGTGAGAGAAAGATATTGAGAAATCGTTTCATTTAATGATATGGTATTATATGAAATTTCATTATTATAGTTATATTGTATTTGCTCTTCATAGAGATGATTATAAGTTTTCATTGATATCTCTCTCTCTCTCTCTCTCTCTCTCTCTCTCTCT
>JAQGCH010003796.1:0-10011 GCA_034699485.1 Nanhermannia elegantula | reverse complement strand
AATAAAATACATGATATGAAAATACTTATACTCATACTCTTAATCAAAAAATACTCAAATGAATTAAGTATTTATAAATTGCGGTGAAACGAGAATTTAACACATGATTTTCTGATAAAACCATTTGTTTATTTGCTTTATAGGTGAGCAATGCTTTTACTTTTACTTACATTGGCTACATTCTGTAGTGATCATTTAATTACTGAGCATGCAAAGTAAAAATTTAATTAAAATAGCCAACAGAGTCACATTTAATAAAAGGATTAAAGATACTTAAATAGACTCATGCTTTAACTCAAACTCTAAATATTTTAAATATTTTTACTTTAATTATATTCAAATTATCATAAAGTTAATATAATTAAACTCATACTCAAATTATTTATCTTAATATCAAAAAACTATTACTCAAATATACTTTAATTAAAACGTTTAAAAGTATTTTTACTCTTATTCAATTTAAATAAATTTTCGGTACTCAAAAAACACTGCTTATCAGTCCGAATATTTAAGAATATCTATCCGAATCATGTCTTAAGGAGAATTCTGGCAAAGTTTTATTTTGCATATAAATGCATATTATCAGGGTTTGTGCATATTTTGCATATTTAATGCGAGTCAGACTGAATTACGTTAATATTTATATAAAAGCTGTAAACAGGGATTTATGTCAATTTACGGTTTCTTTGAATATATCATTCTATAGATTATTGAATCCTGTATTCCATAAATTCATCAAAAAATATACTAAAGATAGAGTTCCCTATCCTTTGAATTCTTCGGAAAACTGATGTTAAAGATGTTTACGACAGTGTTATTGAGAAATAAAGGGGAAAATGGAAACAATTGTTTGAATATGAATTGATGTAAACCTCACTTAAGAGTTTACAATAAAGATTAATGAGTCTCTTAACATTTATATTTATAATATAAAGATTTATAAATACGTATTTAAGTGCATAATTTGTAACTTTTAGTGCATATTATATGACATATAAAGTCAATAATAAATGCATTTTTGGTCAATGCTTTACTTATCAGTGATTTGTTAATAAGTGACAGATTATATTTACTCTTAGAATGCATTCTTATTTTGATAAACAGTATATAACTGTGCTTCCTGAGAGTCAGATCAAGTCCGCGAAAGGAAAATTCCTAACCCACTAAGACTTGTCGATATTGATAAAAAAGTTATATCAATCAAAAACTCAATTTCTATACGAATTTTTAGAATAATAGATTTCCCAATAAACTTCTATCACTACAATGTAAATTTAAATTAATATAAAATTTCACAAATAATTGAATAAGTTATCCAAACTCAAAATACTAGTATCTTATACTTGCCGTCATAGTTAACTAAACCATCACCATCCAGATCTGCTTCTCTAATCATATCTTCTACTTCTTCGTCAGTGAGTTTTTCTCCTAAATTAGTCATAACGTGCCTTAATTCAGAAGCACTGATAAATCCGTCACCATTTCTATCGAATACTCTAAAGGCTTCTCTCAATTCTTCTTCTTTGTCAGTTTCTTTCATTTTTTTCGACATCATATGTAGAAATTCGTTAAACTCTATTGTGCCGTTACCTAATCAACAAAAGTCAGCTTTATTATAGTTTAGTGACTCATAAAAATGGTCTTATATGGTGAATACCATCCTGATCAACCATTGTAACCATATTTTTAAGTTCAGTCTCACTCGGGCGCTGACCTAACGATCTCATAACAATTCCTAATTCTGTTGCTGTGATTCTTCCGTCTAAATCTTTGTCGAATAACATAAAAGCTTCTTTAAATTCTGCGACCTGTTCATCAGAGAGCCCATATTCTGCCTGCAAACAAAATCACAAATTACTGGCCAATTAAAATGAAATATTTCTAGAGTAAATTAGTGTCAAACTGTGTTAAGCATGTCATATAAACCTGTTTAAAATTGGATATATTACTCAATAAACACATAATACTATTGACAGGTCAATCTTAAGTAAAGAACTCTTAGTTTAGCCATTTTTTAACTTAATTCATGACATAAACAGTAAATTTACTTTTGGAACAACTAATTTTAATCAATTTTAAGCCAATTCATACTGTTTTAAAAATAAGTATTATTTGCTAAATTTGCAAAAATTACAATTTTTTCTCAATAAAAATAAAACTGTACTTAAAACTGTTGGTTTATTGATTTTTGTACTCAAAATTACTATAAGTAAGTATATAACAGTAATTTCTTGAATTCATATTTTACACATTAATTTCTCTTTAGATACGCTTTTATTTCTAAGGAAATTCCCTAATGATTGCTAAATATAAGTCAAAACTCAATTTATTTTGCTGTATGCTTCGCAAAAAATGAAGTGCACTTATTATTTTGAAAAATGCTAAAATTAGAGCCAATATTATTCAATTGAATAAGAACAATGTGCTTGAAATGTAGTTTTTCTTCTAAATTTGAGATTATTTTTGTTGATTTGTTGAAAATAATTAGGTTTTCGAAGAGTTTAGTGATAACAATCTTTTGACATTTCATTATTGCTTCAAATTAATTGATTTTTGTTAAACTGTCTATTCCTTTAAAGTGAATGCTATAACAACTATAACCGCTATAACAAACTCTGGCATCTCCTTTAATAAGCGAAGCACACATTTTTACTACAATTGTTTGAGTGATAAACTAAATAATATAAATTTCGACATCTGTTTATTTATACAGAATTATATAGAAATTTAGAAGATTTAGAGTACGCCAAATGTGCGTAACACAAAACATCCGCAATGCAGATGAAGGGCCAAAGCACTGAATTTAGAAAGAGTCAAATTTTCTTGTTTTAACTATGGGTATATATGTTTAAGAGCCAAAAATAAAGCTATTGGCAAACCCGGCAATGCTAAAGCTTTATTTTTTTGCACTTCATGTCGCTGACTATGTACTTAAGGCTCTCATTTTGCCTTCAAGTTTAACCGAATATAACTTATTACAGTTATGATACTTTAGCTTTAATATAATTTAAAAGAACGATAAACTTGTTTTGCTCTCTATTCTGTCTTTGCATGTGTTCCAAGAAAAAGACTATACTATGAGAAATGCGTTTATGTAACTCATCTTTTCATTCTGTCAAAACGATGATTACTTTTATATTGTAAGAGTTTAGTAGACTTATTGGCACTTTTAGCACTTGGGAAATCACTTCAACCAATAAATAAAGTGGAATCATGCTTACCATCTAATGTGCACTAATTCTACTTTCATAACTAATAAAATGACTAATTCTATTCAATTACTCTAAAATCACTTATGATTCTCTGGATATTTGTGATATTTCTCTAAATACATCGTATATCTATTGATCAAAACTCAATCAAAAACAGAATTCATCTTATACTTAATGAAATGTTTTAGTATATAAAATGTAGACTCTGGTCCATTGGAATGCATTGGCTTTCAAGTCTCTGTTGGGCCTCAACTCTCAATCGAGATTTAATGTTTCGATCCTTAGCTCTTGACTCCATCATTGGAATGTATTGAACTTTAAAAGATAAATTTTCCAATTCTTTTAGTATTATATTATTGAGTGTTTAGAACTTGGTTCAGTTTATTTAAAAATTTTTTAAAAATCAATTTTAAAACTTCGAAACACTATTTTATTTACAGTGACTATAGTTGATAATTGTTCCAATGCATCAATGTTTTTGTGTTTCAACAATTTAATTGGTTATCATTTTGAATAATTAAAAAATGAAAATCGAGAAGAGAATCTCTAGAGGCTCTTGAGATACAACTCTTAATCAGAAGTTATAGAAACTCTGGAGCGAATAAAAACCCGAATAATTAAATACTACATCGAAGTGAGAGTATTATAATTAATTTACTTTTAACTAATTAAGCAGAAATAAATATAAATCTTTCCGTAGAAATAAATGTTATTTCAAATGTGTCTCATTTCTTACAGTCTGACTAAAATATATTATTTGTACTGAATTATAGCCAACGATTTAGCAGACAATTCTATAAATTAGATTTGATACATAAACATTCCAAAAAGGCTATTCAACTCATTACTTAGTATTTAATTCAGATAAATAAGTACATTAACGAATTACCGCAAATACGGAAATATTTTGACACATAAATTAAAATATACTTTTGTGTACTTGTAAGACATTATAATTAGTGTACAATGTTTTATTGCACTGTTAAGCTGCAAAGTAACTTATACCTAGTACGTATAACTTATTACTTTTATAAGTGTAGAAATATTATTTTTCTTATAATTTTGTACAAAAGCTAACTTACTAGTATGTATACCTTAGGAATCATTAACTTCCCATAGTAACGTGAAAACATCGAAATCACTATTTTATACATTGCGTATCAGCAGAAACAAAAATAGGTAACTTTTCTTCAATTAAAACATTGATTCGAAGGATGTGTTTACGTTGCTATGGCAAGTTTTATTTCACAAGCTATACTGTATACACAGTACTGTCCTATACAGTAACTGTAACTTTAGTTTTTATAATAAGAAAATTTTCAATCGATTGAATTATTGATTTGTAAATCACTTATACGAACCTTAACTCAATTAAATGCATTATAATTTAAAATCTTAATAATCTTTTATGATCTAATGCGGTGCTGTCCAACGTGGCCCGCCGATATCACAGGAATGTATCAATTGTTTGCCCTTTCAGTAAATTATTTTTTATTTTACATTCATTTCATCAGTTTTATTGTTTCTATGCATATATAAACAGAAGTAAAATATTTTATCATCATTTTATTGTTTAGTAGACCTTTAACTAGTATTTCCAATAGATAAATACTACAATTTTTAATACTGTAACTAAAAATTTTTCAGAAATGAATAAGGATTCAGTGCTTAATCAATCCATTGAAGTGTTGTAAAAGAAGTTATGATATTACTTAAAAAGCAAAATTTTAAATTAATTACTTTTCTATTTTCAAATAATTATAATTAATTTATTAAATAAAGTTAAGTTCGAGTTTCTAAGCCTTTGTCTAATCGTTTAATACACTTAAGAAGAGCATTCATTAAAATTATATGCATTTTTGGAAACACATATCTTTGTAAATAATTTTTTCATAATATGAACTTCAAGTTTAAGAGTTGGTGTCTTCCAGTTTCCCTCAATTTCTTTTACCCGAACGCTGTTTCACAGAATTTAATTTGAATGCAACCGTATGTATTTCAATAGCTATTACTTATTTATAAAATAACTTATAAACTTTAAGAAAGTAATTAGTTTAACGATTTAATATCATTTTATTAATAGAGTTTTCTAATATAGAAATTATTTTTTCATAATATTATTTCTGTAAGTTTCAAGTTTTTGAACAAAATTTTAGACATAAGAACTGCCTTTGAAATACATATTAAATTAGGGGAAACGGCATAAATCTTAAGACTTAACGGCGCTAACGAAGAAAAGCCTGATATCAATTTTTTATTGTCAAATATCAGAGTTAAAGTTTCTTCGCAAACAATATATCATTAATTTTTATAAATTAGTGGCCGCTAAGGCATTCGCCTACTACTTATGGCTCTCGAAGCAAAATGAGTTGGACAGCGCTGATCTAATGGATAGAGTAATAGACTTCAAGTGCTGACGCAAAAATTGTTGGGTATTTTTATCTCAATAAGTATCTAAAATTTTTTAATAGATTTAAGACATTTAATATACGGTATTCATATTTATAGATGTTATCAATCGTGTAAAATAGACGCTAATAAGTCAGTTGCTGTATATGAGTGCCAATTAAATGAACAATTCTTACTTAATTAGTGAATAATGTTAGTCAGAATGTCATCTTAAAAGTGTTTAATTTAATGAAAAGAGTGTGAAAAAATTGCAAACTCAGCGAATGTCCAAAATTTGCCCATAATTTATATGCATTCAGGTTTGAAAAATAATTAACTTCATCAACATTTTCATTAGAGTGAACTTTTAATAAAATATTTTCAAAAGCATGAGAACAAACTTTAATTAAATTCTATTATTGTATGTATCGATCAAAGTGAAAGCTATCAAAATACTTTTCTAAATGATACATAAGTGAGAAATTAACTAAATTTGAAAAATCAATTACTAAAAAAATATTATGAAACGAGTTTATTATTAACTTACGATTAATTTTCTTTAATTGCTTAAAAGAAAACATTTTTGTCCAAAAAGTAAATCACATTTTCAGTTTGTTAATAAAGTTAATCAAAATGTGAAGAAACTATGTAAGTGAGTGAACGCAAAAAGCACAAGCATTTAGTATTGAATTCAAAAAAAAGTTATCCCACATACTGTTATAGTATATGATACAGTATCTATAGACTTAAGCTTTGAACTTAAAATCATTAGTTTTCTCAAAATTATAGCTAAACTATAATTTAACTCTAGCTATTAATTAACGCTATTAATAAGTCGAAAACTGATGCTATTATTTTATAAATTTTTGAACCCAAATCATAGGTTTTCCGGATTTCTTTATTATTCAACAGTGTTTCTGATAAAGTTGCGTGATGGGCAACCTATCCTATCAATTTATAGCAAAGTATAGCTTAGGAAAGGTTCATTTTATTAGATAGGATCAGATATGATAGGTTGGCCGTCACTGTAAGCTTTATCAGAAACACTATTATTTAATTACAAAGTTTGGACTCTTAATCAAAATTATAAAACAAAATATTTGAAAACAATTAATTTGTGTTCAGAACTTGAAGTGCTGTCCAACTTTTACATAGAGTAAAAGTTTGAGCTAAAATTTTGGAAAAACATGATTTTGAGTTTATTGATATTTGGAATAACTATTTCCTGAATTCAATTTTAAGCGCTTATGCCTTTTTTGCGTTCACCTAAATGCAGAAAGTTGTTCCATCATTAAGGAAATTATGTTGATTCGCAGGGTTTGACAACTCAATACAGTACTAACTCTCAATACTACTCATTACTAAAACTCATAACTAGTCAATCCTATTACTCACTATTACTTATATTTCAATATATTAAGCTCTCCTTATGTTTCATCTCTATTTATCACTGGCTTTTCCGGGATTAAGGAACAACTTTTTGCGGTTAATGTTCATTCGCTTAACAATAGCGATGTCTCATTCGTCTTATTAAATGTATTTTTTGTATCAAAACATTTTAAAGGAGCGACTCCAATATTTTTGCCAACTATATTGATATAAGCCTCAAATCTTAACTCTAGGTCTACAATAACTCCAAGAATTTTTAGATTATTAGTTCTTTTGAGTGGTTTAACTCCATATTTCAATTCGATTGTATTGTCAAAGTCATGAAGTATTTAAAATCAGTTGATTATTAGCAGCTCTTTTCTGTTTTCAATTTTAGTTCACAATAAGAAATCAACAGAAGTTATAAAAAATATAGAAATAAGTAATTTAAGTGTGCTTTGCAATTAAAATAATAGTTTCTATAAAGTAGTATTTGCGTTCACGAGACCTGAGCCTTTCGAAAGCAAACTTAATCGCACCGCACCATTCAAGGACCCTTTACTTTTAACAAATCCAACTTTTTCCACATATCATAAGCAGGACTGCCACCTTTTTTGACACGAGAACTGGAGAAAAAATATCAAAGCAGGGATGGCCAAGGTATGAAGCTCAAGGGGTGTACTATTTTTAAAAAAATTTTACCTTGGTCCCCCCTACCATGACAAAAATCCAAGGGGGAGGGTCTACAAATTAAAGGGGGGACCAATGTAAAATTTCGGACCTCAGGGGGGGGGGTGGTACACTCACCCCACATCCCCTTGGCCATGTCTGGACCAAAGGATATTTTTCATATAACTTATTTTCCCAAAACATAGAATTAGATAGAAATAAACAAATTCATGAATACATGAGAAAAATCATTTTATTGTTTATTTTTATTCTTAAAGCAATATTTGTCAGATTTCGCTGCTTTAAGAATTTCTTTATTATTAACAAATGGTTTCAGCAAATTCTGAACAAGAAATTAAGTAATTAAACTTAATATAATTTTCTGCTTTAAATGAAATTCATGCTATTTCTTTAATTCCATATTTTTTCATTAAGCTGAATACTCGTTCGACAGTATCGTTGATTATCGGAATTGATATCACATTCCATACAGTTTCCATAATTTTAATGAGATTCAGAAATGAATAGTTTCCGCAATATTAGCCTTCATAATCTTGTACCAGACTTATTGTTATCCAGTTTATTGTTATCAGGTTTTACTCTTTTCTTGCATTTTCATTCATTTGTAAAATTGATTTCTTAGAAAATAATAATGTTTTATTCAATTTTACTGTTAAAAGTACTATAAAAATCTCCATATTTGACAGCATTGCAAAACTGGACATAATTCTTGAAAACTGGATTCTCCAGCGGAAAACTGGAGAGGTGGCAATCCTGCTCATAAGTCTTTATAAGTTAAAAATACAAAAATATCTTTGCATTTTATTTATGTAGAATAAGTTCAATAAAGTATTTAAGAGTTATGCAGTTGAGAACATTTGAAAATATTGCAGTCATCAGTTGAAAGTTTAATGATTTTGAATTTTTAAAATTACATTTCTATATCACTTTAGTATCTAATGTTGAGTCAAGAAAGCATAAAAAATAATTTATTTGTAAGTACAGTACAATACTGTATATGTTAGAGTACTGAAAGTATTAAAGTAAGTTATATCAGAGTTATATAAGAAAATAATACTTTAAATTGATCTCTAATGATGAGTCTCAATAACTTTTGCCTTTTATAAGATAAACATTAAACTTAATAAACTTAATAAACTTATTAAACTAAAAGTTATTTATCCACTTCAATAAAAATTTCATCTCAAGAAATTATTTGTTTCCGGCATTTTTCTAAGTTAATTAGTGCCAAAAATAAAGAAAACTTTTGTTAATGCTATGAATTGTGAAACCTATGCAATATGTCGTCAACTTTATACTAATTTAATAATTCAAGTTCTTAGGCAGACGAGTACAGCAAAAATAGTTTTCACCACTCGGCATAACAAACATTTGATTAAATCTAATTTTTACTAAAAGATAAATTCATGATTAACTCAATCAAAATTTTCAATCTGTAACAAATAATGATTAATAAACAAAATAATATATAAGTTAATTAATTAATTATTGCCTAAACCTGAGCTTATTATCAGTTATATTTAGTTTTAGCTATAGTTCATGTCTCTTAAGTCTCTCAATTTATGCACATTTTAAAAATGTATTTTAAGCACATATACAATAGAATTTAACTAATAATATATTGCTTTTAATGAATTTTTAAAACAAGTTTTATTCTATTTTTCATTCAAATAAATGTCTAAATAGTATTGAAGTTATTAAATAAAATATAACTTATTCTCAGTGCAATTACTTTACGGATTGAGATATTTTACTGAATAAAGTACTTTTAACTTATACCCTAGTGATAAAGTATCAAATATTAGCCGTCTGCAAATCAAACCATTGATTCCCTGTTTTGAAACCTTAATAGAAAACTGATCCAAATTGAAGTTTTGAAAAACTCAAATTTAATTTAAATTCGAATCACTTGTAAATTATATTACAAAATATATATACTTTTATAAACAATAAAAATGAATTCAACATTTCTCTACAGAGTTGTTAATAAATGAACTATTTCTACTTCGATAATAAGTTCGCGACTAAAGTTGTTCTCAGTTGGGTTAAGTTAAATCAAAGTTAGGGAACCGGTAGTTTGAGAATCGATCATTTCAAATACTTCCTATTATTCTCGTTTAGATTCAAATAACAACAATCATCAAAATTTTAACCAAATTTTACAAAAAAATTTACAAAAAATTTTTAAATTAGGTAAATATTTATAAAAGTTTGCGTTGTTCAGGAAATAAAGCTTTTCGCAAATGATTAGATCTAAATTTAATATTAAGTTATTTAAGAGACAAATTATTAAATAAGTAAAGCAACGTAGAAGTTCTACTCAAGCCGTAGCGTCTGCACATTGGAACTATCC
>JAQGCH010003795.1:0-10013 GCA_034699485.1 Nanhermannia elegantula | reverse complement strand
GTCAATACGTTTAACATTAAAATAAAATTGTGTTTTAATTCAAAATACAAAAGTCTTCAAATTATTTCTAAACTAAAGTCACAAAAAGTGTGCATTACTTTACAAGTCTTTCATGTATTGTAACAAGGCATCATTTAAGGTGCTGAATTAATATCAATTTTTCACCAGTATACAAATGATGTCAAATAAAATCTGCAAAACTTTTTTTACTAGCTTTTAGTTAAAAATACTTTTCTCCGCTTTTAAAACTGATTACAGAAATTTCAGTAAAAAAAGTTTATTAAAGCGTATATTTTCAATTTTTATTCATTAAAAGTTCAACACTCATAATTAAATAATAAGAAAAAAATTTTCATAGACATTAAACTATTGTGCTTTCAATTTTATACCCTAAAAAGTAGACTTTTTATCCCTTTGCAGATTTTATTTGACATTACTGTATAGTACAAAACTTTATATAGATAATTAAGATTTTGTTAAACCAACTATAAAAAGCACAACATTTCAAATGAATTATCTGTGACTAAGCTATTATTGTCTCAGGCAGAGACCCCTAACATAGAGAAGTTTAATGAAAAGTCCAGATTTATAGTTCAGTTTAATTTAACCTTTTATTAAATATTTTCCTTAACATTAATACTTATTGTTTTTCAATATGAAACTCAGTTATAGTTACTGCTGAGCAGGTCCGGGTCCGAGAGGTCAAGGGGTTAATTATGCTCAGCAGTAGTTATAGTCCTCTTCTCAATACATTCATATTCAGTATCACATCTCTCTTCAAAACACATGTTAATAACAATTTTAATTGCATTATATTTAATAATAAAGTTTTAGTTTGAATTCAATTGTTATTTATTTTAATTAATTTAATTATTGAAGAGTTATAATTATAAGAGAGATTTGATTTGGAGTTCCCATTAACAAAAATAATGATATAATCACTTTTACTCGTAATCAATTTCACTTTAACGTTGAGAATAACGTTACAAAATGATACCGTTATTATTCAAACGAAATGTGTGAAACTATTGGTTCACTTGTATTATAATCTTAAACATTATTGAGATAAGATGTAAACGAGTCGCTAACTGTCCCACAAGACAAAGACCGTTTATGAGCATGCATTGCATAGTTTGCTTTATTATTATCTAATATCTACTTCGCTTACATAAAGGACAAGTTATAGTAATATACGTCTGCATAAGCGGAATACCTTAGTAGCGGAATAGGCGTTAAACAAATTAAATTTAATATTAAATTTAAAAACATAGCAAAAATTTTATATAAATTTTAAGAATATATTAAAAATATCAAATTTCTGTGTCTAAAAGTCAATTCTTAGACCCCCCCCCCTCCCTCCTATGTACGCATTTTCATACGTGACATAATGTTAAACATATAGGAGAATATGAGTTCGTACGCTTTTGACTAACTCCCCCCCCCCTGTGAGTGCGTACGTACTTAATGAATCTCGCCTTATATTTTCATGTGATGTATATTCTAATGTACTGTAGAATGAGCATAGAATAAGTTAAACTCAAGTGATAATGTAGTTAGAGATAAGGATTTTATTATTTGTTATTATCACTTCAGTTTAAACTTGATTGGTCACTATGATTAGCATCTTTCGATTTGAGTGCCCGAAGAATAAACGCCTGGCAATACGCCGGCGCCCCATTTTGCGCCAAAATCGCCCAAAAACTGGGGAATTATCAACAAAATACGTTCAATTAAAAAAAATTTTTGACCATTCAAATTAACTGTTATTTAACTTTTATTAAACCAGTCACTAGAGGAGACTTTTTTCAATAAGATTTTAACTCAGTTTTGAAAATTTGTACAGTTTTTGAATTTGATTTCAAATAAATATTTATTAAAACAATAAAATTATTACTAATATAGTATTGATATGGCTTATATGACGTGCGGGTAATTTGTTATTACGATATCTTTGATACACTTATGAAAACATTTATTAAGTTCCCTATAAAAGTTCAACTATAAAAGATAAATTCGCTAATTAACTGTTTCACAAAATTTATATCTTTTTTCAAATAAATATCTTTCAAATACAATATTGATATAAGTATTTGCAACAAGAATACAGCCATAAATTTTATTCACTTTGCAATAAAATGAAACTTAAATAAATAGTTTCTAAAAATACACATTGAAATTAATGTTTTTTAAAAATATTGTTTATCCAAAATGTCATTCGTTTGTTATTTTAAAATTTTAATTAAATATTCTATAGTTTTTCAAACATTTGTTTAAATGTTATAAAACTAGAGAAAACATTTAGTTATGAAATTAATTCTATTTTTTGTTATATATAAGTAACGAATAATAAATTTTTAGTTTTTTGTCACTTTAAAGCGGTATTCAATAAATTTTATTTTGCTGTAGTTTTTATTATTAAAAACAATAGTTTGTACTTTTTTCCATTTAAACAGAATTCTGTTAAATTTTGCTATAAATTCATATTTGAAATGATTTATTCGAAAACAAAAACTTTTGTAACTTTCCATAAAAGATTAAATTCAGATAAATTTGATTTAATAATCAAAATCTATCGCTTTATAGGAATTGCATTTTATGGCTATTACGAGAAAGAATCAAAGCTTAAACATATATTATATGCAATTTTCTATCTTATTATATATGGAAGTATATTGATTAGTACTCCGTGTTTTATAGATAATGATTTTTGTTATTACTACAAAAATATCAGATTCCTTAATAACCAAATTGGTTTCAAACAAATGATTGTCCATTATTTCATATTAGATTTTATTGGCATCACTTCGAGCATTATTTTCAGTATAAGAGGCAAACAATTCAGAGAAATAATTCAAGAATTGAGAGAATTATTGACTGAATTTGGAGGAAATAAGAAAAATTTAAA
Source organism: Nanhermannia elegantula (assembly GCA_034699485.1). Taxonomy (NCBI): domain Eukaryota; kingdom Metazoa; phylum Arthropoda; class Arachnida; order Sarcoptiformes; family Nanhermanniidae; genus Nanhermannia; species Nanhermannia elegantula. The sequence goes on along the minus strand of JAQGCH010003795.1, from coordinate 7,108 downwards.
AATCTTATATTTATTTATAATATTATATATATTGTTAATAATGAGTGTATTCATTATTTTCTTAATTTATTTCAGACAACACACATCAAATATTTTCCTAATGATAGTCGAATTATTCAGTTTATCCTATATATACTTATTATACTTAAAAACTGATTTTTTTATCGGATATTTTACTATTTATTTATCTATTATTCAGAACCTCTTTAATAATTTATTATTACTTTCCCATAAAACTGCACTCACTGTTAATCATATTCAGGAATTCAAATCTAAATTTGTAAGAATTCAGGCATTAATTGAAAAAATATCTGAGATATTATCCCCGATTTTGCTTTTCAATTGTGGCTCAACTTTCTATAATATAGTCATCAGTTTTTATTACACAATCAACTCTATGGATAAATCTATATATTTAGATAATATGTTAATTTTTCAGTACATTCGACTTTCGTTATTTCTGTTTCGATTATTATATTTTTGCTTAAGCGCTGAAAACCTCAAATATAATGTAATTTTTGAGATTTTTAAAATTTTACATAAATGCATTACTAAAATACTTAATGAATAATAGAATAACAGAATATTACAAACTATGGATAAGTTGGAAATTTTTGCCGATGAAAGTGGAGAAAGAAAAGTAACAAAAATTTAAATATAAATCATTTTTCTTAACCTTATATTACTTTTAGTTCATTACTCTATTATTGGTATCAAACCGAAGCGTAAACGAGTTATCTGTTTCTGGGTATTTCAATATTGGAAAATCACTTATTTTAACAGTAAATAAGTCTTATATTAATGATTACTAATAACTAACTTCATATATCGAATAAAACTATTTTTGCAGATAATTGGACTTTCAATATCATATACAATAATAATTGTTCAAAATGTTGGTAAATAAACAAAAATTGAGATAACTATTGTAATAATTTCTTGTAAACTATTGTTTGTAACATTGTTGAAATATGACCTGCATATGATTGACCTAAACTATAATCTTGCACTACTTTGACTGTTAATTACATAGTGTTTATTCAAGATTTTAATAATTAAAATTTTTTTGCACAAAACTGACAAAAGTGTGGCATATAATTAGTAATTAAAATAATTGTGTGGCTTATGAGAAAATGAGGTGGCATTGCAAATTAGAGATTTGCGGTTTACTTTATCAGAGTTAAGAAATAATTTCGCATTGGATTCAATATTTTTATTGTTAATCTTTTTATAAAGCTTATTAAAATCTCTATTTTCTATTAAATTTGTAAAATTATCTATTAATATCATACTTGACCACCTCAGACCTGACCCTGTCCACTTCTGATCAACTCCGCGCGAAATTAGCCAACCCTTGCAATGTCAAATTAATCAACTTAAGATTATGGTTCCCAACCGTCCAAGTTCAGCCTAAATTGTCCAGTTTTTGGGTTATTTTTTAAAAATCTATTTGCATTACAATACCGTTCATAATATACTTCAAGTACTGTTCAGATTGAGTCCAAATTTAGTTTCTATTCATTTTTCATTTATTAATACAAATGAGTTATTATTACAAAAACTGACAAAAATTGGTTTAAGATATGACTCAAATGTCACACAATTTATGATAAATTTTTTTAATACTTATAAAAATAACATAAAAAGTATATCGCTTTCAACCAATAGCTCAAAAAAAGGAAATGTTTTAAAACTAATACCAATTTTGACAAAATTAGAAGACTTTGAATGGAATATAATTCTTATGAAAATTCATTAAATCTCTTAAACAGATCGGTATTAATTGCAATGGTATTAAAAGATTTAGTCTTAATTTCATGGAAGCCGAGCCACTAGTATTACAAATATTCAATTGCATGCAATTTTTCAAACATTTAAGAAATTTCTGGTTTGATTGTTATCATGAAAATAATGGTAGACTCAAATGTGAATCACTTAAAGACTGCACTCAATTAACTTATATAAAGATAAGTTATGAGTTCATAAGCGATGACCTCTTCAAAGATATAGACATATATTTACCACAACTCAAACATTTGGATATAAAGACACGCATTATGTGATTAACTGATGAAACTATGACTTTATTGCCAAAACTTACAGAATTAGAGTCAATTACATTCAGTTCAGAAAAAGACCATTTTTTGAGATATATTACAGACAAAGGACTTATAGAAGTGATTAATAATTGTTCTCAAATCAAATCAATTAAATTCATTGGTTTGAGACCTAATATAACTCATAAAACAATTGATGACTCGCATTGAGAAAAACTAACATTTTATTCACTCATCACTTTTCAAGAATTGGCGAAGAAGTGATCGGATATACGGATAAAGAGGATTTTGATTTCATTACTATTGAGCTTAAAAGTTATAATTTTCCAAAAAATTTGAAAATAACTGATATTTACATATAATTTACTTTAAATAAGTTCTGTTTTATCCAAACTATTAACCATTTATTGATAAACAGAATTTTTAATTGTATTTTCCTTTTATGAAAAATGATTTCTATTTAACTTTTTTTTCTATAGTTTGTATTAATTATTAATTCAATTGTTTTTTTATAATTAATAAACAAATTCAATGTAAACTCAATTCTATAAACTAAAGAAGTATTTCATAAATTGTATTCTCTTTTAATAATCATTTAAATGTTATTTTAATATTTAAATAAATAATTTTAAGAAATAACTGGAGATATGAGTTCTCTAGAATTGTCGTTTGTTTTTGTTAAGCATAATGTTCGAGAGTTTGACATAAGAGTTATTGAATGTAATGAATGATAATTTATATAAAGACACGAAATATAAAGTATATCATGTGTTGAGTGATAACCGTCGCCTGAATTTTATAGTGAAATTGAGAATTGCATAGAACAAGTACTTAAAAATATTGAATTCCAACATAAATCACAATCACATTGCATAAAAGTATCCCCACAAATAAATATACAAAGTCTAAAAAAATAAATATAAAAAATTATTGAGTTTAGTCTATCGATATATTGATAATTTATATTTAGATTATAGATATATTGATTTTTGATATTTAGATTATGAATATATAAATAACCTAAATTTAATAATTTTTTATATTTATTTTTTTTTAATTGTGTATCTTTATTTGGGGGATACTTTTATTCAACATAATTTATGTTCATTTTGAATAGTTTTTAAGTTCTTGTTCTATGCAATTCTCAATTTGACTATAAAATTCAGGCGACGGTAATAACAAATATTATTTCAAAAACATATTTTTTAAAAGTTGATAACGTTTCGGGTTCTGCCGGTTCTGTTGTGTCCACACAACTATCAGAGAATCCAAAGTTAACTGTCTTGCTATTAGAGGCGGGCGGACCAGAAACTGTTATAACAGATATGCCATAAACTATATCTCAATAACTGGTAATATAATTTTTGACTGGTTTGTATTGAAAAATTTCTAATTGCATAACATTTAATAACAATAAAATTTTATTTTATTAAAAGCTGTAAACTTTATATACATTTGCTTTAGAATCCAATTATTTGAGAGCAGCTCAGAATTGTTATACACTTTAAATTAAGTTAATATAAATTAAAAATTATTAACTATATATTTTTCACCATAAGTTACTGCATATAATATTGTTTTGTGCGTCAAAAATAGCAGCATATTTAATAGATAGGTCATAATTAGTATTCTGTTACATTTTGACATATTTCTAAATTATTTAACACATTATATTAGTTTAATTATATATTTGATGACATATATCAAAGTTAGTATATTTTTAAAGCCATTTTTGTGTATTGATATCAGAAAAATTTAGATACATTAGAAAGGAATACTAATAACATCAGTGCCGTAGCCAGAAATTTTAGGTTGGGGGGCAGACATAGGAAAATTCCAAGAATTTGATAATTTTTTTAAATTGCTACAGACCTACACTTAAATACCTGAAAATGTTTGGGGATCCAGGCCCCTCTGGCCCCCCTCTGGCCCCCTCTGGCTACGGCTGTGAATAACATACACATACATTGTATAGATTTATAAATTCAATATTTGAAATACAGGTATATTTAATAAATAAAGCGGATCTTTTTCAGAGAGCCAGAGTATCGCATTGAAAACGTCTGGATTCATATTTAAGGGTTAGTGCTCTCGAAAACGGAAGAATCAATGCTTTGTTGTGCCTTTACTTGTGTCATACACTGGGATAAACAGTTAAACATCACTATTATAGTAATATATTGTAATAATTCTGTGAGGAGTTGCTGTCTCTCCAAAAAGGAGCTGACATGAAATGTTGTTTCATATTAAGAGTTTTGTTATTCTGTTTTAAATTTTTATAAAAACATCAAAATTAGAGATCATATTCACGACTGTAGGCTAAACATTAATTTCAATTACATTTATTATTATCTCACAAACCTATACCTTATTTGTAATAAATTATACGAAAAACTAAATACATGTATAACACTGTATATTATTGTTACGCTTCAGTTGACTTAAATTCTTTGTAAAATAATTAATATATGACATACTGTAGTGTCTGTAGGTTTAAAACAGGATAACAAATATGTTTATACTAATGAATAAATGAGAAAATTTAGATAAAAGACAATTTTTGTGGCAAAAAGTTTAACATTAAATTACAAGAAATATCTGATAAATAAAAAAATTTAGTTTGCATTCACTTTATTCAAATTGTTGAGTTGAAGTTCTAGATCAGTCAGTTTGTACTGAACCATAAGCTGTCCGTTTGTGACAACACTACTAGAGACTAATGAAGCGATTGCGGAGTTTTTGTAATTATTCACAGAATTTTCTTCGTTATAATTATGTTGTGATTCGGGTGTAGTTTTGCAGAAAACACGTATCAATGCTATCACTAATATGAATAACACGATTAAGCATAAGATTATTTTCAATGCGATGCTGAACAGCATTGAAGATGAATTATTTAAGTTCATTAATAGTAATACAATAGTCATTGGTATTGAAATGAATAGTAAGCAACTTAATAGTTGGCACAGTTTTTCAACTTTATTAAGGTTAATACCGTTCGGCATTGCGTTGAATTACTTATTTGAACAGCACTTTAAAAATTTGATAATTTTGGTCTTTAAAATATATTTTGTAAATATTATCTCAAAACAAATGATGCGTTTCCGTAATAACATAACTCTTAATCACATATACTTATGAATGAGCTGACATTGTTTGGTAAAAGTGTTATTAAACAAATATAATTGCATTAATATAAGGTATTTCTGACTTACAATAAATTACTATGTTTTCGGTTAAAAGCGAGCTATAAGTCTGTAATTCATTTAAAGACAATTACATTTTTAAATGTGTTTTATATTATGTAAGTTAAAAAAATTCAGTTAAAAATTATTTATATTTATAGCAAAAAAACTATTTATTTAACTTAATTTTTTGCATAAATATATAGATAAATGTTTACTAAAGTTGAGAAAAATTTAATTATATTTTGGACACAGTATAGAAAAAATTTACAAATACTTTAACTTTTTGATAAACTTTTTTTCTAGAATTAGTGCCTCACTTATGAATAGTTTATTATGTTTTCTGAAATTTAATTAATTTTCTAAAAAGTTTATCTATAAATGTGATGCTTTAGAAATGAATTTCTATGTAAGATAAAAAAAATATATTCACTAACCGCTTACTAAACCCTTCTATAGTTTCTATGGTAATGATATTTTGTGAAACATTGAAAGTTATTTATTGATCGTTTTGTTCTCGATTATAAAAATACTATTTTCAGTATTAATAATATATTTTGGACTAATAGTCGTTTAACTAAGTGAATGGTAATTTATTAAAGCATAAAATTCGCTAAAACTAAAGCATTGCTTAACTGAATAATTAAATAGTTATTGTTGACGTCAAAACTTCACGTTTAGATCTCGTGTAACTTTTTTTGAGTAGTTTTTATTTAGTAAATTTGCAAATTATAACAAATCCAAAGATCATAACACCAATTAAGAAAAATATATGATTAACATCTGATGGCTCGATAAGTCCGGATAGAATCAGAAATGGCATACCTATAGAATAATAGGTTAAATTTTCAAACATCAAAATAAATTAAAAATTCCATTACTGTGGTTGAGATTAGAGAACGAAAAGTCACTTTTACTTATCAGAAAAATATCCCGAAAATAAAGTGTAAGCTAAAAATTTAAATCAGTGAAAGTGAAAAACTTTTACTCAATTTTTCGTTCTCTAGTTGAGATTCAAGGATTTTTCTCAATATATATATATATATATTTATGTAATAATTACTAAATTAAAATAAATTATTAAACATGAATATCACGAACAAAGTACACAATAAAAAACTTGCAAATAAATAACAATCTTATTAAAAAAACACAAATTAATTAAAATTGAATCCAAACCTGAGCCACATCTGACGTGAAACCGATAATGACTATAAAGTATTGCTTTTCTATTCATAATTGTTTTCTTAATAAATGTTCACAAAAATATAATTTTTTAAATAAAATACAATATTCACAAATACTACTTATATTAAACTAACTCTCAATTCCAATAATGATTATGTCTATACCAATACAAAATGTTTATAATAATTTCAAACATCTTATAAGTAAGCTATAAAAATATGTCATCTTTATGTAAATTTTTTGATTTTCTTTCAAAAAATCAATGTGTTGTCAACGCGATTACAATATAAATAAACACCACTCGCATAAGTACTTTTATACCTGTTTTATACTTCAATCAGTTTTATCTGAATATTCATATATAGAAAACTTGATTTTTCTCTTAATTATTTTAAAAGCAATACATTTTCATTATTAACACCAGTGATGTTCTACACGCGAGTGTTTGGCGCTTAGGGGCGAGCGAGAGGGCTGAGCTTCAAGTCTCGTAACATACTTTCTCCTAACATTTCATATTTTTTCAAAGCATCCATAATTAAAAAAAAGTATTTTTTCAGTTTTAAAGAATGTAGATATAGAATCGCACACATTATGCATGCTTGCTTAAATTAAACCTATTTTGTTTAACAAAAAGTAGTCTAAATTATAAAGAGTAATGACCAAAGTCCATAGAGCACC
>JAQGCH010003794.1:0-10014 GCA_034699485.1 Nanhermannia elegantula | reverse complement strand
TAAAGCATATCTGGGCGATAAATTAGTGATTGAAAAAATAGTATCAATACCATGGAATGGTATTGGTATTGAGAAAACCTTAGTGGAATGGTATTAAAATTCAAAAATTTAGTGGTATTGGTATGGTATTGGGATAAATTTTTTTTTGTTTTTCAATCACTACTCCAAATCTTTGGGGGCGGGGTTCATTTCAAGATATTTCGAAAATCCAAGGGGGAGTTAAAACTCATCGGTTTTAATATGTGATTTTTCCTCAAAAACTGTATGATACCAAAATTTTTTGAAATATCTACCTTTTTCGTGAATCATAAAGGTTAAAGCATAAATCCAATTAATAAAAATTTCGAAAATATTAAAATTTTAATTAAATATGAATTTTTAATCTAAAAAAACATTTAAACATTTTCATGAACCAACTCCCCTAATGAGAGGGAGATCTCACTGAAGCCCATGTTGAAAACCAGTGAGATTTTTACAGGTGGAACCTGTGTCGGCTGTGGGCGAACGCTAAGGGCCAAGGGATGTTAAAAACACTGAATATGTAGCCAACATATAACAGAAGAAAATAGCACGAGCCTGCTATTTCAATCAAAACCAAAGGATATTTTCTCAATCTTTCAGAAAAAATCAAAGGGGTACCAAGGGATACATTTTGGGTTAACTTGAAAAAATTTAAAGAGGGGATCAGGTACGATTTTTTGACTTTCAAAAATTTATTGTGTAGAAGGGACAACCCCTAGGCAACCCTATGCTTTGCCCAGGTATGATTTAAAGATATTAAATATTTCTAAAAAACTTCTAGAATCCGACAGTATTTTAATAATCAACTTTCATTGGTTAATCTCAAAAAATTATATTATTTGTATCAAAGGAAAGCCAAGGAAATGTACGGGTTTATATACGTTTAACTCGACTTACATAAGTTCATCCTCAAAATCAATACTAACTCGTAAGAATGCATTAATTCGAGTAACGCGTCAAAGTCGTGCTACGTTAGAGTAATCTAAAAGCACAATCAAATTATTGAAAACAAGTTCGTTTACAAGATTACGAGTAATGTAAGAATCTAAACACTCATAAGAATTGGGCAAAATTTATAATTAAATGGATTCTCTGTATAAAGATGTGAGCATTTAATTCAATAAATTCAAACCATTGGTGGATTTTTATAAATTTCTTTATAAAGACTAAAATGTAATATCTTAACAAAAATTGCTGACTAAAAAATTAACTAATTTGTTGCATTTCTACATTAATTTTACAAATCAGTATGTTTTTTTCGAAAATATTGAATTAAGCAAAAATTTATGTTAAACATCATGTTATAGAACATTAGTACAAAAATGTTATTTAAGAAATTGAAAACTAAATTACTAAATCAAAAATAAAAAGTATCATCTTCTTGAATCAAGAACATTGAAGTTATAAACGATAACTAGGTATCAAAAATGGTAAATGAATGGAGATTAAGATCTGAACAAAATGAGTGCCAATAATTTAATAAGTTTTTTTGTTTAACAATCAGATAAATAATTTAGAAATGATGATCGAAACAAAAAAACTCAAATCTGAGTCTTCATTTCTGTTTATAATGTATATTTAAATTCTATAAAATTTTTAGCAAACAAAATATTTTATACTTGTGCTCCATTTGTTATTCTAATAAAAGATTCCTTCAAATTGTAGAGTTGACCCATACCTTACCTAAGTCAGTTAGTCAGAAATCATTGTTTGTTATTTAAAGATTTGCCCGCAAACCAAAAATTCTAAAAATTTCTGATTTATGGAATAAATATTGTATTAATAATTAAATTTCTTAATCAGCCATTTTTGCAATTGCAATACTAAAGTTATAGCAATCACAGTGTAGTTATAACCAGAGAGTGGGCCTGAAATTGCTATCAAGTAAGCTATAAATCCTTTTTCAAGTAAATTGAGTCAATAAAACTTTGAAAAATATGTTTATGATGTTTAGAGTGTAGTTTTGATATCAATGAATATCAAAGGTTATCTGTGGCGTTATGAATTAGTTTTCGCTATTATTATTATAATTCATTATTAATATTATTATTTTGAAGCCTTTATCCAAATTTTTGATCTTATATCTAACTACTAATAATTATTGTAGAATTAATTTCATACGAATAAGAAATATTTGCATATCATTAAACGCTTGTCTCAAATGCTCACATTTTGTAATATTAACTTTCTAAAGGCAACTTTCTCAAATATTTACCAATAAGTTAGCTTTTAGAAAGTTTTAAAACATAATCACATTTTAAACTTTAAAGGTTTGGTCACATTTTATGGAAGCCATAAGTTATAACTAGAAAACTCCGAGCCTAGGCTCGAATACCATAACCTGTGCTGTAAACGGATCGTTTATTCGTTGTAGTTTTGGTTTTAAATATATATTATTTAATTTTTGATGAAATAACTTATTTGAAACACAACTGTGTATATGCTGTAGAAATGAAATACACTTTAATAAAGGAAGCAGTATCTACAAAGGCGGAACACTCTTCATGTATATACGATTTAAATTAGAGTTCTTTTAAATAAACAGAAGAATAAATGAATATCAAAGCAATTAATGACAAATACTTTAATAAAGGAGTCTAAACATAATGTTAGTCAATAATCAAAAGCATTCAAACCTTAATAAATGAATAAAGTAGTTATTTATTTTGCTTATTGTATTGAATTACGGTAAATAAGAACTTTTTTATTTCAATTCTCAGTACAGTAATTTTCTATTGAATTGGATTCAAACTTTTTTCATGTGCGTTATGGTCAGAGTCTGGCCTTTTTTGGAGAAAAAACATTAAAAATTCGGACAAAATTTCTGAAAATTCGGAAAAATAAAATTCAAGTTTTATTATATAAATTCGATTATTTGTAATACAGATAGAAAATGAAGGCAAAAAATGATTAAAGTGAAGTGAAGTGAACCTTCATTCAAGTCGTATTTCCGACAAAGGCCAGCCTCTGGTTATGATGTAAATTCAATCACTCTGTAGCTCTCCGTTTCCAATATAATGTTATTTTTAATTCCATAACCCAATGATAGACATGAGCATTGTCTAAATTTGTTGTATCCGCACCCGCGAGGCCTTACACCAGCAACCGCTCTGCATCCGCAAAGTACTCGCAAATAACCGCATTTCTATTTCTTTATTAAAGCTCAAATGTGGAGTTACAAAATTCTTTCAAATTAACTTAGAATTAACTTCAATAAGTTTTATTAGCATTAGTTTTATTATCAATAAGTTTTAGTATTATTTTCATTTAATTCATAACTTGTTTATGGATCTAAATTCTAAGTAAGCCACTAATCTTTGACTTTCTTTTATTAGTTTGATTTAGATGTGATTCATCTTTTCTTTCATTAATTCTTTCTTTCATTACTCTGAGAGTGTGGGTTCGAATCTCGTTTGGGCCTATTTTCTCGTGAAATGTGTTTGTGTTCACTTCGAGCCTTCTCTGGTGGTTTTCTTCGGGTTCTCCGGTTTCCCCGCTTATAGGATAGTGAATTAATTTGATAATCCATAATACTGTAGATATATTTTCCTTCAAGCATAATAATAATATGGTCTATTGAAAGAATAGTGTTTAACGCTATAATCAGGGCAGCGATTCAGTGGTAAATCCGACTTTAGTTAATCATAATTCAATCTGTGGTATTTTATGAAATGAGCACCGGATAGGTGATAAGAATTAAAATGAGATATATTTTATTCCCCATAAATCCCATTTTTCTTTGTTTTTCCCATTTACCCACTAAACTCCCATTTTGGACAAAATTTATTTATTTATATAAAATATAATGAACTTTAAGCCAAAAACAAACTATCCTTTGGTCTCCCTTTGATTTTGACTAAAAGATCGTTTTTGGGGACTATTGTCGAGATTTGCCTCTAAACTTAAAGAAAATTGTGACCGAACTTAATTTAGGAATATATATAGATACAGGTTTACTCAAAAAATTGCACGTATAATTCGAAACCTCCGTCAGTGCCATAACCAGGATAGACATAGGAAAAAGCCTAGATATAGCAATTTTTTAAAATTGCTACAGACCTACAATTATGAGTGCAAAAATCTTTGGGGGCTATAGCCCCCTCTGCCGTCCCTAGTTACGGCTGTGACCCTCATATTCACTCCACTTTTTTATATTTCCAAAAAATTAACATTTTTCTTATATAGCCCTTGAGTTATACGCCAAAATTTAGGGTTTTAAAGCAGATAACAATGGAAGTATGACTCAAAATACAACTGAACATAAGAATGTAATACCTTTTTATCGTCTTTTAAAGCAAAAGTAATTTTTATAATTATATAAAATGAAATTTTAAATCCCATTTTTAAGTCCCATATTTAACCACTTTTAGCCCCATTTTACCACCAAATTTCCCCTTTTTTAGCACCATCGAATCGCTGCCCTGGCTATAATACTGTAGTTAAACGAATACTAAAAGAGTTCCATTGAAGTAATTAAAAAAATAATTTTATCATAAGTTTTGATTTAAATTAATAAACAAATTATAAATTTTCATTCAAATGGCTTAAGTTTTTATAATACTTTATTCAAATCTTAAAATAGGAAATCAATTATACATTTAGTGAGAGTGATATTTAGTTTCAATTAAATTGAATTTTTTTCTTCAGTTTAATTTTTTAGAGCTTAATGTAATTTGAAACCTATTGTATAACAATGCAATTATTCATCTAAAAAACACCTTACATATATTTTATTTTAATAATTCTCTATTTATATGTGTTAAATTTTTAAAAATTTAGATTTTCAAATATAACGTGCATCACTTATTTTCTTACAATTTTCACTTTTTTCATTAGATAACACGCGCGTTGTCTTTGGGATTTTAAGATATATGAGTTGCGATGCACTGTACCGCTTGTTTATATATAAATTAATATATAGTATTCTAATTTTTTTTATTCAAAGGATAACTTAAGCAAATTTCTTTGTCTGTAATACTTTAGAGACACTTTATATTTAGAGTTTTAATAATTTGAAACACTTTCTTTGAATTGAGTTATAATTGAAGAGTACTATAGAACAGATTGAATAAGTATATGATAATAAGACATCAGCTCAAATCGGATAAACATTACTGAATTCAAATGAAAAGATTAAGTTATTTGAAAAAATAATCTAAGAATGAAATGCACCATCACTTTCATTCTTTCAATTTTATATAATTTAATTATTAAGAATTGAATATTTAAATTAAAATAGAGCTTAAAAATAACTCAAACTAATGACAGTGAAAGTGGGTGACGATATACAAAAACATATAGAAAAAACAAATTATGCAAATGAGTTAATTTAAAAATGGAAAAGTGCTTTTTCAATATTTTTAAAAAACAAATTTAATTGCTTCGGCAGTTTTAAATTGTCAACTATTGGACCTTAAATTAAATAAAATAAAAAGTGTTTCAACATTGCTGATCAATAATGTAGAGCATAGGCTCAAAAACCTCAGAGCCTGAGCCTGAGCACCGCTCGTATACCTCAAAGCCTAAGCCTCAGCTCATAAACCTCAGTTCCCTCGGGTAGAGCCTATACTTTTCATTACTGTTGAATATATTCATCAAAACCGAATTAAAAATTTAAAAATGAACTGACAAATGGTAGACACATATATATATATATATATACTTTATATTAGACTTGCGGCTCAACTTTGGAGAAGTTCCTAAAAATAGTAAATAATTTACAAAACTCTATATAAATTTTGCCCAAACTATAAAATACTTATGTGTTTCTATAGTGAGAATAGTCAGTTAATTAATATGAAATCCATGTTTTATAAATGCTTTTTATGAAAAGCTGATGCGTACCACCGTTTGAGAAAGACTAGTGTAGAGAATTGAAAGTTGAGATTGTCAATAATTTTCTGTATTTTATTTATTAATTTATTTTTGAGCAAAGCTTCAATTTTAGGCCAAATTGGGAACATAGTGACCAACATTTCACAACAACCTCATTGTTAATTAAGATCAATGATTTAACCGACTTTATTGTATTTATTTTTGTAAATTTTTACATCTGCTGTTGTGAATAAAGTTTTAGCCAATATTGAAGTTCTCAATATTTGATCGCATACTGCTTTTATTGTTAAACAACAAGTATTATACATTTGAAGCAACGACACTGACCCTTATTTGGTCAAAACTCACTAAACTTATGAAAAATGGGACCAATAGTGATGGCTAGTGTTATGTTCGTGTTCTTGACCAAAATTCAAATTTTGTTGGAAAAATAATAGATTCTGATCACTTGGTGTACTTGGAATAACTCTCTTTACTGCCTCAAATTCAAAAACAAAAACACAAGATTAATGTGTCACTTGAGTGAAAATTTAATTGTAATAATTAGGCTGACTTGTAATGAAAAGTATTGAAAAGGTAGTGAAATGAAATGGGTTTATATTATATAAAAAATGAAAACAATCAATTGTTATATTATTTTATATTTAGAACTTATTAATATTCTTTTGCTGTAATGATTGTTATCTATTTTGAATTGCATTGCATACTAAAAAAAGATAGTGAATGACATAATTTTTGTAGTGAAAGCGAGATAACAACGCAGTTAATTTGACAGAAAAGGGATTTGTATCTCGGGTTTATCACAGGTTTGAATAAAACTGAAAGTATGGATCTTTGGCTCTTTAAATAGTAACCACATGATTGTTCAATATTCAGTCTTTGTCAGGTCAGGTCTTTGTCAAAGTTATGACAAAAATATTTTGTTAAGAAAAAATATGTAAAATTGAAACAAATAAAGTGTTAAATCATTTATACAAATTCGAGAAAGGGTAACTGTATGATGGCTCACCTGTAATCATAGGGTTGGCATTAATTGTTAGTGGGGCTACTCTTTTGCTTTGGTTTAAACAGTAACCATAAACACAATTTAATTAAATTAATAATTATGTAAAAAGCATTTTATCAAACTTATTATTTCCAAATGTTATGTTATGACTCAGTATGAAGAGCATTATTCACATATTTAAAAAAGAAGAAATCTGAATACTTTCTGTATTTTCCGTAATCGCAAGTACAATGTTTAACTTCCCAATATATTTTATACACACATAAACCCTTATCAATGCTATGCCAATGCATTTATCCACATACAGGATATGCTACTGAATTGTTTACTGTCTTGAAAAGAAATAATGTATTTGCAAACCATTGAGCTTTGCTGACACAGATAGTAATACGAAATAAAATGCTTTACCTATTAGGACCCAAAAAAAATTTAGAAACATTAAACTATGTTCAGCAACGCTTTTCATGTTTATTAAATCCACATTATGATACACTTTTTAAGGTCTTTAATCAGTTTGAGGAAAATTTAGGCTCAAAGAATCACTGAAAAACAACTTTTCCAAAGTTTGAAGGTTGTGTTCCCCATTAATTAATCAAATTCTGTATTTAGTTTGATTAAAGAGGCATTAAATTATCATTAGATCTCATTGAAAATCAATTATAGAAAATTTCCTTATATATTGATAAATGAAAATAGATTTTAAAATAAATGTAAACTTAAAAATAAGGCTTCATAAATAAGTATTAAACATTTGGTGGATTGAAATAATGTAATCATTAAAATGGTATAATTTTGAGGTAACAGAAGTAAAGTCACTTAAATTTTAATAATTTAAATGACGGTCACAGCTTACCTTTACTTTTTGCGACATTTTCATCAATTCGAATATAACACAAGCGTATACTTATTCTTATGGTTAACTTATTGAAATTTATTTAATGGATTTACCCAATATTGTTTAAAAAAGACAAAATTCATCGTGAATTCATTAAGTTTCAATTTTGTGTTTTATTTTCTTAAATTAAAGTTTAAACTTATTGCATTCTTTTAACAATTTGAGTGATGCTAAACAATTAGAAATAGATATATAAGCTATCTATGTCTTTCAAAAAGAGTCATTCTGTATGTAATTCTGCAAAATTTAATGAAATTTAAAAAATAAATAATAAGATTTCATGTTCTTTGTTATGAAAACATTCAAAAATAAAGAATGATTAAAAATGCTTATAAAGGCAGCTGTGCCATTCTTTCAAAATAAACACTACGGATAAATCTCACACAATCTGATAAAAACTCAGGAATTGAAACTGTACGAAATCATGTTTTAACATCCTTAAAATAATATTAAACAATATAAAGTAATATTTAGGAGCTATTAATAAAGCTACATAAAAATACTGTGATCTGATAGCAAACTCAAATTTTCATAGAAATAATAAGTTAGAATAAAATAATATGCTAGATTAGAAATTTTAGTTAATTATACATTTCTAAATTAATTTAATTTCAAAAAAATTTTAGTTTGTTATAAAAAACTTAGAATTTTTAAACTATATTTATTTATAGCTAATTATTTAGTGAGTTAACGCTTCTTTTCAGAGTTTATATTCCGAAAGTAATTATTGGAAGGATGATACTGATTCCACTTTGAAGTATGATATTTTTTTTATTATAATATAAGTTTTATATAAAATATCTTTAAGATCAAAAGTTGCGAGGCAACGGGCCCGCTTTGATTTACGAGAAAATAATTAAGTCACTCTCATTCAATGCATGCATTAATGCAATAAAATTATATTAATTTTGTGTGTATTGTTTTTAAAATAATATGCATTTCTCTCAATTTTAATATTTATCAACTATCAGGAGATATCTTTATAACATTCCAATTAGAATCAAACTAATGAATTGGTTTTTTATAGCTTTATAAGAAATTAGATATATAACAGATATGAAATACAACTTCTGCAAGTTTGTTAAAACTAATCCATTTTTAGATGAAAAAACTTCATGAAACAAAACATGTTTGAGATCATTTTGCATAAAAAATTATAAATATGTATGAGATTTAAAAAAAAATTCATATTCCTCTAAACCAATGTCTATTATTACTAGTACTCACTTTATGTGAGATTACTTTAACGCAAAATTTTTATGAATCGGTTTGAGTTTTAAATTTGAATACTTAAATCAAATTTGAAGACCACCTAATAAATAGCATTTGTTTAAAATGATAGCTTTTCAAAAATACTATTCTTTAGATTTTATTGATTTAAAGCATAATAAAAGACTAAATTTAATTAAGTTTTCAAAATTGCTTTTAAGATCACTCTTTTGAAAGATATAAACTCTATTAAGTCATTTGAATATGACTTAGATTTGAAAACTTGCCTTTACTTAATTTGAGAGTTTTGAATTACTTGAGAACAAAACCTATTTGAAAACTAGATTTCCATTATTTATATTCTTAACCAATAGTGTTTTCCTCAAATGTTAGCGCTATTATTATGTAAGAGAAAAATTATCGCACTTATAGTTTTTAGTTCTCAATCAATAAAGAATACATTTATCTCTTGAATGCATTTTTTATATTATCATCAGAAAATAATGCTGCAGCACTTATATTACACCTGTATATATAGCATTGAATCAAAAAATATTTTTTAAAAGATATCCGCAATTTAGTTAAAAAATAGACTTTAAGTTTTGAGACTATTCTAATAAAACAAAAGTAATATCTGTATAAAATGGAACTTATTTTCTAAACTCAAAAAAGACTTGAACAACAATAATGAGCTAATTAGTACAAAAGTTAAATTTCAATTAAGAATCCGTATAGACATCATCGGAGACTAGTAAAGCTTTTTAAATCGTTATTCTATTGTCTTTCGTATCTATAATGAGAAGATTTAAAGTGTTTTCACTAAAACTAGTACTGTATCCCTATTTAACAATTTAAGTGACGTTCATTTGCATCTCAAATGTAATAATTTTAGCGATAAATTGTTTTTATCTCAATATTAATTTAATTTAAACATAAGATATAATAGGATTTATGCTTTACTTTGGTTTCAGAATTCTGAAGTGTGATTGTGAAGAATGAAAGCAAAACTCGGGCGTCATTGGATCGAGTGGCCAACCAACACAGTTAC
>JAQGCH010003793.1:0-10016 GCA_034699485.1 Nanhermannia elegantula | reverse complement strand
CAAACGCTCAAAATTTATATATACTTATGTTGAACTTGATAAATATATATTTTATACTAAATATAGTAGAAAAGCTACAGTAACTGTAGTGCTAAGAACTTTCCAATTTAGGTATCACTAATTATGAGGGATTCAAAAATAGCCCATTTTTGCTTTACATAATTAATGTACGAAGCATGTTTTAAGTTATTAACTTGCATTGTCAGATTTTTCTCAAATTACAACAAAGGGGGCCAAAGCACTGCTTTTTCGACTTTTTTGATCAAAATCTAGTCAATTCATTAAAAATCTGAGATATTTGTTGACGTCTAATTCACATATTCTAAAATTGTGATTCTATTGTGCTAAAAATCTATTAATAGCAAAGTTACAATTATATTTTTAGTAAAACTAATTATACGTTCAATACTATGATCAAAGTTTGAAGTGATATTTTGAAACAAAATATCATTTGAAATACATTAAAAGTCTGTTAATTCTATCACATCCTCTTAATAAATACACAAACCCTGGAAAAATGATCTACATAATTTAGCTATGTTAGAAATAAAACTGTTTTAACTGGTGTTGTGTAACAAAAACGAGTATTTAGTTTTGTCATTTCTGTACGCCGCCGGTCTTCATTGTTGTAAATTTTTTATTTTTTATATTATTGAGAATATCAGGAGAATATATCCCATTGTTAAAAAATGATACTTTAACAATTCAATAATATCAGACTGATTAGAGTACTTTTAATTCCGTAAAATTTACAGTTCTGGTGATTGAATATTAGCTTTTTTATTATTATTGGTTATTTAAGATTGCTTAAGACCTGCTTCTTGTGATATATGTATTGCAGTATTGACCAAGTATAGACCTAACCCTTACTAAACTTAATAAAGTTAATGCTAATAATAACTTAAGTTATTACTAATAAAAAATTGAAGCCATCCAATAGGTTTAATTTTGGTATAAATCATCTTGAATTTTAGATTATGATTAAATACTTTTTCAAAAAATAACATGTTTGGTTCATATTATTCTAAGCTATATTATCTGACAAGTTTAATGAGCTCAATAAGTCTTGTACATTAAGATAATATCTCAATTTTTTCTAAAATCATTTTTATAAATGCTATAAAACGTTGAAACCTATGAGTAGAAGAAGCGGTATATAAATGAATTATCATATGTTATCAAACTTATCAGCTTAAGTAAGTTATTAAATGGATTTGAGTTACAGATTAAATTACAATTTTTTCTTACAGAAAAATGCCATAGACTTGTAATTTAATTCAAATTATGGTCTCAATGACATATATCTATTATAGCTTTTATGAAATAAGAGATCTTGAAATTAAATGGTACTTAACTTTTATGTAAGATAAATATAGAAAACAAGTAAATCATTAAAGATTTTTGCTATCATTAACTAAATCCAAGTCTTAATCTCGATTCACTCCCTAAAGATAACGAGTAAAGTAGAAATCGATATAAGATCTATTTCTTTATGAGTAATAAATGTTATTTCAAGTAATTCTTTCATTAATGCTTGAAAATTATCATAAATAAGGCAACTTTCACAAGATTTCTATGTTTTTAAACGCGTAACTTCTATATTAGCAGAATATTTAATATTTACAAATTATACATCAAATTAAAGCTAAAAATGCAAGTTTATGGCCCACTATAACAAGACATTGATTTTTGCTAATTATAATAATTTTTATATTGCTTTTGTACTAATAATTCATTAACTCAATAATCAATTATTATTAACAACAAAAAAGTTTAAAGAGAAATTCAAATATAGCGAAATTCAATTTGGATTCATTATAGATATTCTTGAAGTTTTGCTTACAATAAACTTAGTTGTAATTGTTCTTTTGCTGTAACAATTGTACTACTATTTTAAAAAGTCTCTGAGAAGCTATACTTAACTGTAAGGCTTATAGCCATAGGTTTACATGTGCTATACATGAATGTATATATTTTAATCTCTCTGAGACTTTTTAAAGTAATAGTAGTTCAACTTTAATTGTTCTGTTGATTAGCATTACTTTCTCAAAGTTAACAAAAATCATATTTTAGTAATTATCTATTGAAACTCAGATTTAAAGAAAATGCTTTTTATTATAACTTTTATTATAAGTTATAACTAGTGTTGGGTTAGTCTTAGTTTTAGTCTTTGAAAAATTTTAGTTTTTTATTTAGTATTGTTTTTGAATAACAATGAATTCTTTTGATAAGTTTTCGTATATAGTATTTTGTTTTGAAAACCTTGAGACTAAGTCTTTAAGTTTAGTACCCATACTCAGGTTCTGGATTTTAAGTCTAGGCTAAGGCTCAAAGAAGTTGGGTTAGTCTCAACTTTCTATTTTAGTTTTAGTCCCAAAGACTAACCCAACACTAGTTATAGCCAGTGATGAGAAACGCCCGGGCGCATGGCGCCCGGCGATGAGCGTGGGCGCCTAAATTTAACCGGGCGTTAGAGCGAGCGTGGGCTTGGGCGCTGGGCGTGAGTGTCGAGCGTTGCCATCACTGGTTATAACTTTTTTAAAGTAATTCTTAATCATAAGCTTAAATAAAGGATTTTTAGCACTAATTAAATGTTTGCCATAATTTTAATTAAGGTGTTCCAATGCTCAATTTAGACGAACCGAACCGTACCGCAGCACGGAGACCCTCGAACCAAACCGAACCGCACCGCGGTTCCTCGCGGTTAACCGCAAATTTTTATAGATGACTTCAAATCAGTAAATATATCGCTAATTCAGTAAATTATGAGTTCAAATCAGTCAATGACTATTTAACTTAAGTTCTATCAATATATTTATCAATAGTTTCTTTCAGACTTCGCCAACGTACCCAGAGTATTGAGGCTAAATTAAAAGGTGATTTTGGAAATTCTGAAAATTCAAGGGGGGGGGGGTAGTCAAGAAATCAAAGGGGGGTCAAGGTAAAATTTCAGAAGCTAGAGGGGGTACCAACCGGCATTGGTGAAGTCTGGTTTGTTTGTTTTCTAAATCATAATAGAAAACTTTTTTTTTAAGATTTTTAAGCTTTTCTGCTTTTTATGGCCGGGGGGCGATGTTTGCTTTTCATCATAGTAGATATGTATTGCACTAATACCTAACCCTTCATAAAGTAAGTTTAGGTTAGGTTTTGGTGCAATACATATCTGCTATACAGGAAAGCAAACAATGTCCACTCGGCCATAAAAAGCAGAAAAGTCAAATAATTTGCTGTTCTGCAGTTTTTTGCGGTCCCCGGAATGTAGAAAACTTGAACCGAACAAAACCGTAAAACCACAGACCCTCGAACCGAAACGCGGATTCGGTCCCCCGCGCGCAGCCTTAATTTAACATATTTTTTGGTTAATTTTTAAACTAAATATAAAGTGTTAACTTGAATTAGCAATGAATTGTTTGTTCTGACAAAAGCGAACATCCGGTAAACTCTAATTTGTATTTTAGTTAAAGCTCGCACTGTCCGCACTGCCACAACAGTTCCGTTATTATACAAACTTATGGACAATAATGCATTTCAAAAATTTATTTTTTAAATTGGTTTTTCTCCAACAGATTTATTAAAGTTATTAAAAAATATATTATTCTTAAATCAATATCTCATAAATCAAAAGATATTAAAATCTCGATTATTTATGTAAGACTTGATACTCATTGACTCAAAAATAAATTTACTTAAATAAAGTAATACTGTAATAAATGATCACATATAAGACACTCAAACCTTCCCACCTGTTCCCACAGTCCCACTCTTAAAGATTTCACAGATACTTTCGCTGAATAAATTACTTTTAAGCTGAAACTACATAAACTCAATAAATGTTATTTATTAGTAATAAAAATTTATTTCTAGAATATTTGCAAAAATGCTATCTTGGGATGACTTTTGTTACCTTGAAAAAACTTTCTCTCAAACATGACACCTCTGAGAATTGTGATTCAGTTCTGGTTTCATCTCATTTAAAGTAGTTTTTAAACTTAATATAAGATAACTTAATTCAAAATTTTAAGATAATGCTCAGATAAATTTATTGACCAATAACCTAAAGACCACTTTCACAAGGAAAGTGCAATAAAAATTGCCGTTTGCTTGCAATTAATTATCGCAGTAAAATTTGGAGGCAATTTATCGCTGAAAGCTATAATTCTCCCAGCAATAGGTTTTAAGCAATAATCAATTCCAATGTAGAAAAGCATTCTAGAAGTCAGCATATCTTATAAACAGAACTAAACAGCTTCTTATCGAAAAAAGTTTTTATACCTCGTGTGTAACTCATTTAACTTTTGTAATTGTTAAATGAGTTGATATTAATAAAAATTTAATAAAGTATTAATCATAAAGACAATGCATTAACAGTATTTCAAATACCAAACTTATAATTTTTACTAATACTACCATTAAATGTGCTGCCATTAAAAGTTGCTGAACATTTGATTTAAAAAGTTTGCATTATTGGAATGTTGAGCAACTTTTTAAATAGCAACCAAATTTATTATTTACTTCTATTTGTTTTTATTGGTCATGAATATAAACAATGTTTTGTAAATGAGGGTAATTTGATATTCTTTTGATATTAAAAGCGACACAACTTATATCAACTTATATTAATCATGCGCATCAGTGATTTAGCATTAATCAATTTTTGGCTTTACATTTTGTAACACAATTCCTGTATCTTCAAGTCTTATATTCTTCATTTATTATATCATATTTTCAATTATAGTCGCGATTTTACAGTTTACACATGAGATAACTTGTATTCAATCCAATTTCCAGAATTTTGTCTGTAATTGTTTCCTTTCAATATTGTAATAAGTTTTCTTCTCTTCAAGACATAAATTGAATGATAAATTCAACAAATTTTGTCGAAATAAAGTCACGAAGTGTTTAAAACTAACAAAATGTACTCTAAAATAAAGTATAACAAGCATTGAGTACTGCTCTATGAAGGAGAGAAAAAATAGTACGAAATAGCTATGAATAGAAAATAAGGGAAATTTATATTCATACAGACTTACGATTATATACAGTGTTAGGTAAGCTATATATTTGAAAACGGTTTCTATGTGAAGTTGGCTCCGCTTCTTATCCTTTAAGTTAACATCAAAATTGATCAGATTCTGGCGTCAAAAGAGTTTGAGACCCTCTACACATAGCGTTGACAATGGATTTCGATTTTAATCAAGTTCTTGATGAAATCGGAAATTTTGGCGCTTACCAGATATGTTTGTGTGCCTTTATGGTGGTGCCATCGGCTCTTATTTGTGCGCTTATATATTTCACTCAATTTTTTATTATTTTAATTCCAACGCATTGGTGCTCAACACCTGTCACTCAAAACCAATCTGTCATAAGTCTTAGAAGTTCTTATATTCCATTCGAAATACAAAATGGGAATCGGATTTATAATAACTGCTATATATATGACGAGCCAAATGTAAATAACATCTCACACTTATTGCTAAACATTTCTTCTCACAAATGCTCAAATGGTTGGCATTATGACTATTCGACTCTTTACCCAACTATGGCTACAGAAGAGAATTGGGTTTGTGATAGAAATCGTGAGTCATATAATGTACAAACAATATTCTACATCGGGACCAGTATGGGCTGTCTCTTCTTTGGTCTCATTTCCGACAAGTGAATATTACTATTGAATATCACATAACATTTCATTTAAATAATTCAATTTTCTTACATTTCTCGTATTGTTCAGGTATGGAAGAAAGCCCGCAATAATAGGAAGCTCTTTAGTTGCTTGCATTGCAGGTGATATAGTTTTGCTGAATTCACTTACAATTTTCTTGGATTAGTTTTTTGATTGCAAAATTTTTATAAATCCATTCCTGTAAATGTCGTTGTTTACAGGCATTGCCACCGCTTTCTCCTACGATTTCTGGTCATTTGCAATATTAAGGTTTTTGGTCGGGACCAGTATTATTCCACTTTCGGAAGATCCCTATGTCTTAAGTGAGCATTAATTAATCAAATTAAGATCAATTTTATAATAGCTGTACATATTATTTGTACAGGTAATAAACTTGTACAGATTACTAAGGAAGTCCATGTTTCAACTTTTTGCTAATACATAGTAACTGCGTTACTGATAGTAAACAGTTAGTAAATATTCTGCTTCAGTAAAAATTGATACTTTATTTGATTTTAAAATCTTAATTTATAACTTTGGACTAGGATTGTCATCAATAGATAGGGGAATCGCTCTAATTTACCATCACTCAATTTGCACACAATTGTCTGCATGTCCTCATCATGAGATCAAATTTTCCTTTGTCCTCCTTTCATTTTATTTAAGTTTTATTTTAAATTAAAATAATTTATTTTTCATGTTGTTTTTTCGATAAAAACATTTCAAAAACTTGGTTCGAAATTAATTTTTAAAATTATCTTGACGCGAATAATGATTTATACAAAAATAGTTTATGAAATCGGTTTAATTTTACCACTCACTTAATAATTAATACATATTACCTAAAATTGATCGATGATTGATCGTTAAGTCCAACCCTTATGATGAAAACCCTACTTTAGACAAAAGTTCTCATCAATTTGATTAAAGATTGGAAACAAAGATTTTTTCAATTTGTACAATACCTGTAATTGTATTTAATATTAAATCAAAGTTATTTCATGGATTCACAAACAAAACCATTAGAATTTAATTAAATAATGAATTTTAATAGAAAAAATGAAACTTCGGAATTACAATAAACTTATCAATTTAATTGTTAAATACACTTTAATTTTTATTTTATTTGTAAGGTTTAGAATATATTGGTGCAGAAAAAAGGACTCTTGCTATTATTGCGTGGACTTTCGGATACATTACAGCATCTATTCTGTGCCCATGGATTGCATATGGGTTACAAAGTTGGAGACTTTTATGCGTAGTCACATCTGCACCTCTTTTGTTATTTATCATTAGTGCAAAGTAAGAATGACTTAATTATATACTTAATTAACATAAAAACAAATATAATGTATTTATGTACTGGTTCATGATTAATGAAATGAATAATATATGTATTGATTAATATAAGGCTAATACCAGAATCTGCGAGTTGGCTAATGTCAAATGGCAATAGTGACAAAGCTATACAACTATTGACAAAGGTCGCTGCATTCAATGGAAGAAAAATGCCAATTATTATGCAGAACACCAGCGATAGCTTATTACCAAACACTTTAAATGGAGAGATGAGCAAAACTCCCGATTCAATACTGATCAAAAATGGAAGAAAGTCGAGTGTTTTTAATTTATTTATTTTGCCGCGAATGAGAAGGCGTTCATTATTTTTAGCAATTTGTTGGTTCTTCCTGTTTACGTGTTATCACACAAACACACAAAACACTTCGAACATAGGCTCAGATATTTATACTTCATTTACTTACGGAGCAATGGTTGAAATACCGGCCACTCTAATCGTATTCTTAGCTTTAGATAGAATTGGGCGAAGATGGCCAATGTGTGTCTCTATGATAATCGCCGGCATGGCTGGTCTTTCAACACTATTTATAAAAACAGGAGAGTCTTCTGCTTTTTTAATAATTGCTCTTATAATGAGGGTTAGTCTCGCGACGGAATACAATATTATTATACAATATTCTGCTGAAGTATATCCCACTTTATTAAGAGGTAGATCGTTAGCATTCCTAAGATTTATGGGAACATTAGGACTATATTTGAGTCCTTCAATCGTTTATCTCGTGAGTTATTCATCAATTTATTCAGTAATTGTGTTGTTCAATAAAAATATTGTTTTATTTTCTTTAATTAAAAGGCAATAGAGAACCCTTCCTGGCCTTTTGCAATAACAGGTCTGATGGCATTAATAGTTGCATTTTGTTCTCTATTTCTTCCCGAGACAATGAATCAGAATTTGCCGCATACTCTTGAAGAGGGAGAAAACTTTGGGAAAAATCAACATTTACTCGATATTCCGTGTATTCAATCAATTTAAGCGATCAATTAATGTGTTATTTAATTTATAATTCAATGATTCACAACTTTTACTTATGTGAGTCTTTCTCTTGTTTTTTCTCGAAATACATGAGATCCTAAAAAAATATTTGTTTGATATTAAATTTCAATTAAGAAAATGCAGTGAAAAGAGAGCAATTTGATAAAAGCAGTGATGGGTACACTCGTGGCTTTGGAAGGCATAATACACTCGAGCTTACACTCATAGCAAGTGCTGAGCGTATACATAAGGTTTAAGGGGTTTAGTGTACTGTACTCTGAAAATGAAGTACACTATCTTCGAAAATACAGTACACTGGTCTTCCAAAAGATCTCGAGCGTCGCCCATCACTGATTAGTGATGCTTACAATCATAATGCATGCGCTCAACAATAATGCTTTTTCGTTCAGGTCTATGTTTTTTGGAAAACTAACGGCAAAATTGTCCGCTTCAGTAAACATTTCCTTTGCTAAACCGCTCCACTTCTTTGAAATAGCGCCACACTCTTCTCCAGTTTGATAATTAATTATTGTGAAGTCAACATCACTGCAACAACAACTGGACATCTCACACATGGGACCATCAATATTAAAGATTGGGTCAGAACTGGAAATGCTATAAATCTTAAGTTGTTTGTGAAAGCAATTCCAGGTCTCTTCTATAGAACCGATTTGATTCTCAGGTGGAGAGAACACTTCTAATTTCTGGACAAGTTTGAGATTTAAATTTTACATTTATTTGAATCATTAAACCGATTTCCATAAGAAGGGCCTATGAGTATAGCACTTTGTATATACTCATAGGCCCTTATGGAAATTGGTTCAACATTGGTTCAAATTGGTTTTTTTGCTTACTTGAAATCTACAACAACAACAACAACGACAACAATTACATTCCATAGGAATGTGCAAATGAATCACTTCATCACCATTTTCGTCAAGTAATCGCATATCAAACTTACGGCCAGATCGACAGCAAGAGATATTACAACAGCTGTCCTCTTAATTCATTGGTTGGATACAAATGATAAATTAGTTTTTGTGTAGACATTTCCCATAAGACTTACCCTCAATTGCAGTCAAAACAGTTTTCCCTTTGCTATCCTTAATCTTGTATTTATTCAATTTATCACAACAACTAAAAACAGATCCGATCACATCCAACTCCTGCTTAACGATAAGTGTGTCGTAATTGCGAAGCAATTCTAGTCTCTCAATAAGTTCGCTTTTTATTTTTGGTTGACTTAAATTTTCTGATTTGTGAACTGCCTGTAATTCAGGTGAAACACTTGATTTCGAAATACCACTTCTCGGCTGTTCTGTTATAATTTCATTTTTAGAAGTGATTTCCATTTCGGAAATATCTTTTAAATATAACAGAAATACACTTAGAGATAGTGACTATTCTGTTATGTTCATTGAGATTCCTTTACTCACTCTTTTCCTACTCTAGTGGATCGATAAAAGTTATTTCTATACTAATAGGTTAAATCTTTTCTATAGTTATTTGATGGCTATGTTTCTATAACAACAATTCCAAGAACGAAACCGAAACATTTCAATGCATTTAATTACCAAAATAGAAATTATCAATTAATCTGAGTCGTTACTAGAGTTGTGACTTTCTGGACCTTAAATATGAACCTAAAAATAAGCACGAATAGGAACCTTATTTTTAATACTAATCATTTTGTTTCAAATATAATCAACGGGTTTCTCATACATTGGCCATCACTGGCCGACCCAAAGGTCAAATGACAAATTCATAAATCAAAATCATGAGTAAACTTAAATAAAACTCATCTGATTATTAGGAATAAGTAACTTTGTATTGAAAAACACATTTACAACATATTGTAAATTATTTTATCTCAAGAACTTAAATAATACAGTATGTACTGTATACACGTTAAATAATTTATATTTTTAGTATTATTGTATATACTTTGAAAATAATATTTCTTAATCCCACTCAATCACTTCCCATGCATGACTTGAAACTCATCCAATCCCATATTCTTTT
>JAQGCH010003792.1:0-10016 GCA_034699485.1 Nanhermannia elegantula | reverse complement strand
AAATGGTTTTGCAATTGAATTATGATTTTCTTCATCTCTTATTTGAATCAATACTTTTCCCATATGTTTACCGCTTGCCATATAACGAAATGCTTCTTCGCATTGATCGATACTGAAAATGGTTCGATTCAATGGTCTTACAGTTCCATTTTGAATGCCCTCCAAAATCAAATTCCTTAACATTTTTTTGTGTTTAGACAGTATTATAAACCCGGATACTTCGCTAGTGAATAGATTGTCCAAATGAATTCCATGAAATTCTTTATTTCTGAGCAATTCTCTTAAATCTGAAATTTAATTGAATTTACAATTAAGATGAAAATAAAAACAGATAATAACTTAATATTTATTTCATTAACTATATGATTATCAAAGCTTAGATTTAAAACATGACTAAACCTCAGAAAATAAAAAACTATTATGTCGTCTATTTACATATATTGTCATACCTGCACAAAGCATAGGGTTGCCTAGGGGTTAACCCCCCCCCCCCCCAAGAAAAATTGTACCTTGATCCCCTTTTGATTTTATTCTGAAAAATTGATATTTTTTGGTCCCCCCTTTAATTTTGATTAAAATTTCAGATTTGATTCATTTCCAAGTTTTCTCAAAAAAATTTTAATTAGATTTATGCTTTTATACATCAAACAATGGTAATAAAATCAACGATTTATAAATGATTCTTTAAAAAGGCAAAAATTTGAAGTAAATTTTTAGCATGAAAAATATATTTTTGGCGAGAAACGCAATTTGAGAGAAAATTGTCGTTTAAAACAGCAGAGTTTTGACCCCCTCTCCAGATTTTCAATAAATCTAGAAATGAAACCCCCGCCAAAGTTCAGGACGTTGTGCAGGTATGATATATTGTAATCTTTGTACAAATTTTGCGTCTCAATTACATTTTAAATGTAAATAGAAATAATTAACATTGCTAATATGAGTTTGATTTGATATTTGTTTCAATTCAAAAATATATATTATTAACATTTAGTTTATCCGAATAGTGATGAAAAATATTAGAATTTTTATTCCCACTCCCATCCCATCCCATTGAAAAATTTTTCAACCCAACACACTCCCATCCCATGACTTGAAATTTAATCCCATCCCACACACTTTTTTGCAATCCCACCCCCATTCCATGGGAATGGGATTGAGATTTTCATCACTATATCCGAAACCATAAACCGATGAATATGCAGCATGAAATGTACTTTCACAAATATTATTTATAAACACTGCAGATGGCATTGTTTTACAAAAATAAATGATATAAAAATGCTATTATTTAACAGCTTTAATTATTCTGAAATTAAATATAATTAAGTTAAAAAAAATGCTGGATCTATTTGTATAAAGGAAGTTATAAGAATTATTTTTTCTTTTAATAAAAACAAATAATAATGATAGACAAATAAATGAACAAAATCTAATGGGATGTAATTTTTGTACAGATTTTGTAATTCATTGTTCTCACCCAATAAGTTATTCTGAGACATATCATATTTTCCAATCTCTAAGAATCTGCCGTTATTTGCAAGACATTCAAGACTTGCTTTCAGTTTCTCTTCAGATAATGAATTGAGAATCACATCAACGCCTAAACCATTGGTTTCATTCATTACATGTGTTTTGAAACTTAAGTCACGAGAAGTCGAAAAGTTTCGGTCACAAAGACTTGGGAATAGTTTTTTGAGAAAATCTCTCTTAACATCAGATCCAACTGTGATAAAGAGCTGACAGTCAAGACTGAGACATATATTAATGGCCGCCTGCCCTACACCTCCACTTCCCGAATGAATCAAAACTTTTTCTCCTTTTTTTAGTTTTCCTCTAATAATGAGTGCGTAATAAGCAGTCGCATAAACCACAGGAACAGTGGCCGCCTCTGCCATAGACCAGTGTTCAGGTATAGACCATAAAAACTCAATGTCTTCCACAACACAAGTTGTGGCCAAAGCTCGAGATGGAATCATTCCCATAACTCTATAACCATTTTCGTCTAAACCCGAAAACTCAAAACCGAGAACACTATCCTGTAATGCCTGACCATATGGTAATGCATCCACTGGTAGTCTACCTGTTGTTAAGAATGAAGCTTAAATAATTATTTGTTAATAAATTTTTTCCGATGATAATGAAATAGAGAAATGGCTAAACCATATATTTTTGTCAACACAATAAATAGTATGCACACTATTTATTTATATCTCGCCTTTCCGACTCATAGGTATTAGGGCAGTTTATGCCAGATTAGGATAATGTGAATCACATTCACTGTGAAACACTGAAAATCTCCAGCTAATCTGCAGCCGTGTTAAGAATACTAAAGTACCCTAAGTTGGGCCGCTTAGTTTATGCTAGCCTTGGAAAACTTTTTTGGTATACAGTTAGACTCGAACCCACAGCCACGCAGCGAACTGTGTGAAATTTTGACTCAATAATGAGCTAGTGCCTAGACCACTAAGCCACCCAGCCAGCTTATATTATTTATATGAAAAATTATTAAATGATTAAAAATAAAATAAGTGATTGACTGACCTGTTGCTAACATAACATCCTTGAAATTCAGTGAAGAGAAATATATATTACATAGATTTTGGTTCTCTTTTCTACCGATTGGCCAATACTTGTGTTGAGATTCAAACCATTTGAGACTTGAAAGATCTCCTTTTGTGCTCGCATTTAGATAACAGTGTTCTGTAAGCACTGGTTTAGCGATTGATTCAATTTTGGTAAATATGAAATGTCCTGAAATGTCATTTTGTATAACATTGTATTTGAGATCTTTTTTTATTATATTTTCCAAATGTATGTCATATTCTGTTGATTTTGTGATAGACTTTTTGCAATTTTTGTCAAAGTTGAAAATACAACGAATTCTGTCCCCATTCGGCTCTTTTCTCAAACAATTTACAAAACCAATGATACCATTCGTGGGCTTATCGTCAGCGATGAGCCAAATGTTCTCTCCTTCAGGTCTGAGATGTATTGACTTGAGTTCTGTTTGCAATCTTTCAAACCATAACTTATATTCATCTGAAATATGTATAAACACTTGTTTCTCAATCTTTATATCAGTTACTATTTTGCGAAATAAGAGAGCGTTCGCTTTGAATACGTCCTCATTATTTGCAATCAAAATAAATCCCAATTTTTCCGCTTCAGATATAATTTGATTTTTTCTCATATTATAAAATTGAATATTAAATATTTGACAAATAACTTGTTCAGCAATTGTGAGACTATCTCTACAAATGATAAGAAGAAATCCATTGGCTTTCAATCCATTCCAAAATGATTCCAAAGTTGATTTCATATTCAAAGAACTTTTCGCTGTTATTTGACAAACACTTATATCTTTATATATAATCAGATCTTTCGAAGCAATTAGTTTTGAATCTATTGAGATATTAAAATTCCAAATTTGAGTCTTAATATCTGTCAATATATCTGCTGACAAATCACCGGGTGATGGATGTAATAGAGAATAATTGATTTTCATGTCATTATCATATAATTCAGAAGTTTTCATAACATTTAAGTGCATTACGTCTGAGCTTTCGTTTATTTCTAAAATTTCTAATTCAGAGCCGAATCTATTTTCATAAACAGCTACTAAAATATTATCCAAAAAACATTTTTCATTGAATGCATTAATCATAAAATCTTTATCTAAATCTGAAAGATTATTATATATTTGAGATTTCAATTCAATTTCATGATTACATTCAATCAATTTTCTGATAATATTAATCAAATGCTTATTTTCAATTTGACTGAACTGATTGTATTCTGATTCCAACAATTTCTGATTGTCTTCGTATTTATTTACTTCCATTGGAATGAAATTAATTGAAATTTTCATTTTGTTCGCCAAATAAACTGCAAGTCTATCACAAGCTTTGCTGTATTCATATAATTGAATATCATTCTCATAAGTGATGAGTTGATCATAAGTTGCAAATCTATAATTGGCTAATAAAGGTTTCTGTGAATTCAAATTTCTATTCATTAAACTCTTTTTAACGCCGCGATATTCGAGTCCATTGCAAACTCCTATATTCAGATCTGAATCATAAACAGCTCTTATTTTGAAATTACTTTTCATAGCTTCGGCTTTAAGTACTTTTGGATCACATCTTATTTCATCGATTCGAACAGGAATGAGAAGTGCTCTCAGGTCTTGTCCCAAAATACCAATTTGTAACATACAATCAGCAAAAGTGACCCAATTATCAAACCATTGAATCTGCGCAACCATTTTTTCATTATCGCGAATCGCTTTTGAAATGCATTGAAAATTGTTTCCATAATCATATCCTCTGAGTCTTAATTCTTTATAAATATCTGTTTTTCTCATTTCAATTGTTTCTGTTTTCAAATGTTCATTAAATTCATTTAATTCTAGAACATTACCGAACTTGAAAATTGAATTTTCTTTGTTTGAAAATATTTTTCCGGTGACAACAACTGATCCACTTTCAGAAATTGCAAAATCACCTGTAGTTTTGTCAACAGTTGACTTGAGTGTAGTTTTTCCTCCTTTAGGAATAACTGTCGCCCGATGTAGAGTCACGTCAAGGAATTGAACCGGAAATTCGTCATAAGAGACACTGTGATAGTCAGCCAATTGTTTCCAAACATGAAACAGATAACCGGTTGCGGGAAATAGTATTTTCTCATCTATTCTATGATCAGAAATATATGAGTGATTGTTGTCCTGAAATCATTAAAACAAACTTTTTATTTATGAAACAAATTATAATTAAATTATAAGGAAATGTGATTTAAATTACCATTAAATCAACTGAAAATGATTTTGTTTTATTATTAAATTCATTATAAAATTGAGGCCATTTCGGAACCGTATAATCCATTTCGTGATCCCATTGAATGAGAGGAGAAATCATAAGAGTTCCGTTTGAAACCGGATAAACAACTTTGGGATAAAGTTTTTCAATACTTGGGTTAAACCCAAGATTATATAATTTTCCAATACTTGTTAACAATAATTTCAAATTATCGCTATTTTTCTTCATAAGAGGAATATATGTGATATTCAGACCTAAACTTCTCTTAATTATTGATTGAAACAAATGATGCGGTGCTATCTCTATAATCACTGCATTTTCAGGTATTTGTTTCAATGCTGTGTTAAAGAGCACCGGATTTATGAGATTATCCACAAAATATGAGGACGAAAGAGATTTTTGCTTTTCATCAGAATAAGTAGTGCTCAACCATTTTGAGGACTTATTTCTTTCTTGTCTTATAATAAATTTTAATTTATAGTGCATTTGTTCCGCTATTGAATAAATGAGAGGACTGTGAAATGCAATACCAGAGCTCTCCACTTTAGCAGTGAATATATTTTCGTTTGTCAGTTCAGATACGAATTTCTCAATAATTTGTTTTTCTCCAGAAATAGTAACCGAATCTTCAGAGTTATCACAAGCCATGAATACATTTGGAGGACAACGAAGTTTTATCTCATCCCAACCCAAACCCACCGCAGCCATCATTCCATTAATTTTATTATAGTCTTCAATGCATTTTCCTCTCCAGTAAGCGATGAGAATAGTTTCTTCAGCAGTAATACATCCGTCAGCATAAGCACAGACCACTTCTCCTATTGAATGACCAATTATTCGGTCGGCTCTTATATCGAGTTCATTGAGTAAATCAACGAAAGCTATTTGTATGGCAGCGATCGTTATGAATGAATTGAGTACAGAGTCATTGATGTTCTCATTCTCTTCTGTCAGAAGTTTCCATAAATTGATTTCGTATTTATTCAGTACTTCACATGATTTTCGTATTGAATTAGAGAATATCTCAATATTTATCAAAGACTTAGCCATTGCGGGCCATTGAGTTCCCATTCCTGAGAATATAAACCAAACCTCTGTTTTAGTTGTAGAAACTTTTTCGATCTCAACATTTGTGGCTTCGATTGTGTTTTGATCTGAATTCTCAATAATAGCAAATCCTCTGAAATTCATTCCTTTTATACCAGAATTCCTTTGAAACGGAGATGTCTTTGAGATTTCATTTATGAGAGACAATGAATCTCTGGTTATTTTGTTTGTATTATTCATAAGTTTATTAAAGAAATAATTGACTGTCTTTTCATTTCTTCCGCACATTTGAACCAAACGTGGAATTTCACCAATAATTCTATTGTTATCTTCTTTTGCTTTTATTTTCGGTGATTTGACAATAACGTGAACATTAGATCCGCCGAAACCAAAGTTATTCATTGCAACCAAATCTCCATAAAAAGGTGTATTTTCAGTGATTGGTTTCAATATTCCACTCATGAGTCCATCAATTTTAGGATTGGGTTTATTGAAGTGAAGGTTGGGTGGAATGCATTGATTTTGAAACAAAAGAATAACTTTAGTCAATGCACACAATCCTGAAGTCGCTTCTGTGTGACCCGTATTAGACTTAAGCGCTCCGATTAATAGAGGATTATCTCTACCTTTCATATAAATAATTTATATTCAATTAATTGATAAAATAGATTATCATTATTATAAAAAATTGAATTTAATATTAAAAATTTCACTTTGAATAAAAAAAATTTTATAAATTAAAACAATATATACCCGAACACATTGCTTCACAAATCGCGCGCATCTCTTCTGTATCTCCCGCTTGAGTTCCAGTACTATGAGATTCAATGTAATGCACATCGAGTGGATCTATTCCTGCCTCACAATATGTATCTCTCATTAAATTTCTCTGTCTTTCCCACGACGGGTATGTGATTCCCATCCCTTTATATCCGTCACTATTAGCTTTCGAGTGAATAACTGTCGCGTAAATACGTTTAGCGACAGATCGTTTCTGTAATAGTATTACAACACAGGCCTCTCCTTTCGCATAACCATTTGCTGATTCATCCAAACACTTACACTTCCCATCGGGTGATAACATATTCAACGCATTAAACCAATACTGTAAGAAAGGCGATAAACAGACATTAATTCCAACGACGATTGCATTATCGCATCGATTATTTCTCATTGCAATCATTGCTTCATTGAGAGCATTAAAACTTGAAGCACAAGCTGTGTCGATGAGCATCGCCGGACCCACAAAATTGAATTTATTTGATACCATTTGAGGGAAGCATTGTCTGTATGCAACCGTATTATTAAAATGAGTGTACGCTTTGTTAAACTCGTCAAAACAGTTGCCAATGAATACTCCAGTATTAGATCCAATCAAAGAGTTTGGATCAGTTCCTGAATATTTATTTCTTAAAAAGTGTTTTATTCATATTTGATTCCAATTTATGCAAACCTGAGTCCCAAATGGCTTCATAAGTGAGTTCGAGCATTATTCTGATCTGACAGTCCATATAATTCGCTTCCCATTCACTCACATCGAAAAACTTTGCGTCAAATTTGTTGAGTTCTTTCAACTTTCCCACACCTTCTGGTACATCAAACATATCTAATCATATTTAAGTTATTTATTAATATAATATTCAATATACAGTATCCACACATCTAATAACAACCTCTACTCCAACGTGTTTTATCTTCTGTAACCATATCTATGCCATTATACAGATTATAAGCAAACTCTTCAATATTATTGGATTCTATTGTAAAAAAAGTATTTATAATTTTAAATGCATTTTTCTAAATAATGATTAAATACCTGGATATCTGCCTGAAATACCAGTCACAACAATATTTTCATCCATTTATATATAATATTGTTTAACGCTATTATCGCTCTATTCATA
Source organism: Nanhermannia elegantula (assembly GCA_034699485.1). NCBI lineage: Eukaryota > Metazoa > Arthropoda > Arachnida > Sarcoptiformes > Nanhermanniidae > Nanhermannia > Nanhermannia elegantula. The sequence goes on along the minus strand of JAQGCH010003792.1, from coordinate 2,251 downwards.
TAATTATATTTAAAGAGTTTAATTAAAATTAACAGAAATTTGATTGATATAAAGTTATGATTACAATAGTGATTCATATCCTTTAAACACTTTGAGTTTTTATTACTTATTTCAGTTATTTGTGAGTAAAATCTATTTATAAACGACTCACACTTGTGATAAACTAACGATTAAAAAATGATATCTTACCCATTAAAACCGGTGTAATAACTGTCAAAACTGGACAAAAATATGAAAGGGGGAACCAAGGTATACATTTTTGATATTCTCAAAACTTCTATATAAGGCTAATTTTCTATTTAATATGAAGGCAGGTGTTATTTAGAGCTTTACTAACATAAAATTACTTGATGTCAATTTAAGTTTAAAGTTTATTTCTACTAATATTTCTATTTTGAAAGCTGTTTTAGACTGGTTTTGTGCATAAACATTACTTTCCTAGAAAAACGGAGTTATTTTAAGTTATTTAAAATACGGTACACAGAATAGATTTTATGCATTCAATTTTAGAGTTATAAAATTTTTTTTATTAATATTTATAATATTTAACAATTTTTCAAAAAGAGTCCATTTACTGAGCATTGCAAAGATGGACAGAAGGTCTGAAAGGTGGACTGTCCCAAAACTAGACGGTTGGCAACGCTGATACACTATTATGATATACTACTACTATACTATAATTATGATATACAAAAATAAGGAATACTCACCACAATAGAATGGACAATATTTTTACAAACAAAATGAATCACTAAATTAAAAATGAAATATCTATGTAATTGATATTTTATACTCTAAAGTTATATTGATGTTTATGTCAATAAAAATATTATTTTAGAGGTAACTTTTTTTTAACGGTCTGCTAAACCGGGTATTTATAGTGTAAAAATGTGTTTGCTATAGGCGCGCCAAAAATCTGAGCGCTTTAGCTGGGCTAGGATTGAAATGCAATTTTAGTGCATCTTTCATTTTGAAGCTCAATTTTTAGTACTCAATTATTGTTATGTACAGTACAGCAACAGATGAAGCTTAAAAACTATTAATATTTAAAAACAAATTAAGCGAAATGTTTATTTTTAGCTCATATTGTGTAACAATGAAAGCTTATTGTCTTGAGATGTATGTCTGTCTGTGTGTCCCACTTGAATATTATAGAAAATGGAAAATTTAGAACAATAAAAGCTTGAATAATGAATTATATTACAAGAATATGAAAAATGATGCAATCAAAAATAATAAAGTTTGATTCCGCAAAATCTGTTCACTTTTAGCGGTTATCCACTATAAATGGTATCGATTATTTTGTAAAATATCCTTAATAATCATATCAAGTGTATTACAAGTATGTTCAAAATAGATTAATGCATTCGCTCTTGTCTTGTTGAGATTGAGCGACAATTAAATATTCTGAGCTTACTGCGAGCATTAGTAACATAAAATAAAAAATTGCATACTTGCAAATTGCAAATTTAAAAATACTTAATTAAAAAATCTGATAATTATTTATTAAAAAATTCTAGTGTCAGGTTTAGAAAGGTTAACAATAAGGAAGTTTTAACTTATTTTTAATGTCTCAAATGAACATATAACGTTGATGTTAATATATTCTCTACGTCATTTGTAATTGCATTAAGTTACAGTAAAAAATTTTTAAAAAAAAATTAATTAAAAACATTTTTTTATTTTGTGTAATTTTGTATAAAATTTAGAGATTTTTTCATCCAAAATAATTATATCTAAAATTGCCAATTTATTTTATTTTGACATAGGTAATGAAAATTTTTTTAATTACTTCATTATTTTCCAAAATGTTTTAATAAAAAAATTTGATATCAATGTTATCTACTTTTTTCTTAATACATTAATTTGATTTGATATAGATTCTCACGTACTCGCGTCATAAAGTGTGATTAGATTATTAATAAATATATTGTGAAATTTGATACTCAGGGGATAATATTTTGTAATAATATAAATTATAATTTATAAATGAAATATATATACGTAATTGAAGGACTAAAAGTGAAAACGCTATAAGAGAAAAGGGGAGTTGCAATATAAGTTAAATGCTATGAGAACAGGTTCTCAACGCACTCTATGTATTAGAATATTGGACAGGTCAGTTTATAGTGTATGATATCATTAACCGAAGTAAGTTCGCTTTTTAGCATACAAGATATATATTGCACTAAAAACTTGTTTTAAACTTAACTTTATGGAGTGTTAGGTATTAGTGCAAAACTTATCTGCT
>JAQGCH010003791.1:0-10016 GCA_034699485.1 Nanhermannia elegantula | reverse complement strand
AAAACAGGAAACCATAATAATGTAATCACCAAACAAATTGGAATTATTACAAAATTGTAGATGGTCAAAATAGACTTTAATACTATAAATATGATGATTAAAACATATTTCGCTTTTATGGCGGCGAATATGCCGATAATCGATACGATTATTGATAAAATACATATCACAAACGTAACGGTGCTCATTGTTTCTAAAATTATATAAAATAAATTTAAACAATTTAAATATATATACAAAAGTTATTTATACAGTGATATATTTTTAGAAAAATATAAATATAAATTTTAATCTCACTGAATGTACATTCATCCAAATTACCAGTGTCGCGATTAAATAATGCACCAAAAACTATTATTAGTATTAAATTTCTAAAAATACCAAAAATTTGAAAAGAAATTAATGAAGTTTGAATGCAATTAAAGACTTTATTTTTAATTAAAATCATTATCGAAAAATAATTTAGACACAAAAAATTGATGACAAAACTTTAAAAAGGTAAGTTTAGAAGAATTGGCGCATTAAGATTGTTCAATTTGAGTTAAAGTTGCATAACTGTTCTCAACTCGTCGTTTTCACGAAGTTGTCGATAAAATTATTTTGCAATATAATAATCTCTATCATTTCATCACATACTTACAACACATAGTATGCGTTTCAAATAGCGTTGCCAACTGTACCGGAATCGACCTTTGTGTCCCAGAAGATGGATTGGGTCTTTTCAATGTATGTCCCGGAATGAAGTATGAAATTTTTAGAAAATTGGTTATAAAATATTTGTGTCCTGGGATGTCCCGAAAAAAATAATAAAATATGCTAAAAGTCAAGGAATCACACCCAGGAGAGTTGGCAACGCTAGTTTCAAAGAGGCGTTATACACGCACAGAAAGAAAGAGACTGCGTGAAATACATGAGTTTAACTTATCTTTTACTATTATTAATTATTATTTTACAAGTATTTCCCAATAAATAAATAGTATATAAACTTATTTCACAAACATTTATAAATTAGAGATAATCTTTGCAAATTATGCTTCCTTACAAATTTTGCAATCAAATTATAAATTTTCAATAGTCTTAATCCATTTCATTATATACTGTAATCATTCATTTATACACCGTTTTTTCGTCTCAAAGTATGAAATGGTTTGTGCCAGAATAGGATAGTGTGATTAGCATTGACTGTGAGCCACTAAATTTCATTAAATACATGCAACACACATAAGTTTCACACACATAAAGAGAATGAGGGTGCTTGAATTACATGTATGCATGTACACATGTTGGAAAGGTTAGCGATATTGTATGCCTTTCTCAACAAAAACTAGGCTAGCCTGGTCTTGGGCTTGGCTCACCCTTAATTGTTAAGTATTATAAACAGTGTTCGCCAGACCCCTTCGCGTCAGGGGGGTGTAAGTCTAAAAAAATTTTGAAATTCTAGGGGGGGGGGGTGTGTGTAAAACTCATTGGATTTGATAAACGATTTTTTCACTAATCGGTTTTCCCGTCAAAAATATATGCAATATATTCAAATATATGGCATAAAAATTAAATCGGGGACCAAGGTAAGATTTTTAAAAAATTTTTTGGTGAATATCTTCAATGGCTCAAGGGCCGGATTGAGCCATAGCATAGTTTTTCAGATGAATAAATCTATAAAAAGCTTAAAAACGAAAAATCATATAGAAAAAATTTAGGAAAAATCTTGAGGGGGGGGTCCAATTTTCCAACTTTCCAGGGGGGTGCACACCACCCAACACCCCTCCTCTGGCTAAAACTGATTATAAATGAGTAAAGCAATGAGTGCTCTTAAAAGTATAGAATAAAGTTAAATTAACATTATAAAATAGTTAGTCGCAAATAAAAGTGTCTTCAAAGTTTATTCCTAGGATTTAGAAAGCTGAAAAAGATAAATTTTAGGAATAATATTTAAGATTACATTAAACTTTACATTCATTTGAGTCTAGTCTACCAACCCCTCAACTTATGGTTTTGAAATTGGTACCAAATGAAAGCTTTTTCAAAGTTCTTTTCAAATATCTTCTCTGATTTTAAATAAATTTTATAGTTTTCAATCTAATTAACAAAATATATGTTTCCATAGTAAAACTCTTTGATATAAATAGTGATGAAATATAATATAATGTAAACTAATTGTAATTTTTTTTAATTAAATGGGAAAATAAATTTTATTAATTAGAATAGATACTATAAAATTTATTCAAAATCAGAGAAGATATTTGAAAAGAACTTTGAAAAAGCTTTCATTTGGTACCAATTTCAAAACCATAAGTTGAGGGGTTGGTAAGCTAGACTAAAAAGAATTCCTGAAATTTTCAAGTTTAAAGTCCTAGAACTTCTGAATGAAGCATTTTCCAGCCAAACAAAAATATACGCCTCGAATAATTTTTTGATTACTATCAATTTCAGGTATCAGATTTATTGAAATATCTACAAATGTTTCTGGGAACATTTGAGCTTGTCACATTTTGATGGTAATACCTAATGTCAAAATAATTTATGCAAAGGTCGGTTCCAAGATTATGTACATTCAAAATTATTTTTATCAAATTTCATCTATATTTAGTACAAGAAAATTGCTTAAAACAACTTCAAAGGGTTTTGCAACCGACTGTACTTAATTGGGTTATTTCCGTGGAATCCAAAGTTAAGGAGTGCGCTCTGTGTCTGTTTCTCGCATTTAACTTACCTATAATTGAATCTCTTTTAGTAGGACTAACATGACATTAGATAAGACATTATTAATGGATAGTGTTAGTAATTAATTAATTAAATAAAATTTAAAAATTGATAATTTGATGCCAATAAGATTTAGTGTAAAATTTTGCTTAATTAAGTTCTAGTAAAAAGAAATATTTACTGTTTTTATATGTGAACGATTATTTTGAAAAAGTATGTTAATCAATAGGGCTTATAGTGTGGATTAACTAATACCGGTATACCAGTACTTTATGTTGACTCATACATATAGAGATATTTAATTAGACTGATATTAATTATACATTAAATGTTTGAAAAGTTTATCAAAGTTCTAAACTCATAATAATTTCAATTATCATTGAATGAATGAAAATCAAATAAAGGTAATCAATTATTTGATAGTTTTCTCATTATATCACAGGTACTAAATTACTAAAAGGTTTATAGAAATCAATTTCTTATCTAATTCAAGGTTCAGTCATCACTAATATTAAAATGTTTTGTATTTAATGCTCATTCTTAGCCATAAAATTAAATAATTGATTTAAGTTACAGCTTAGAAAATAATATTTCAAAGGTCAATATCAGCCCTCTATGACCCCATTGGCAGCTAATATTATTTTAATTTTAAACAACAATAATTTATTGATTTTTTGATATATAGTAGGATTGCTGATCCAAGCGGCACCAAAGATTATTCCCTACTTAGCACTGAAATTAAGTGAGATTATCAAATGTATTAAGTCTTGTCGCCACTTAATTGGTAAGTGGAGAATACCTCAAAGTTGATAGGAAAGAAGCCTCTTCATCCAAGTGCTTTGAGTTCGAACCACGAACTATGAACAACTTAGACGGTCATTTGCCGGCTAATATCCTTTGTTTTCGAACAAACCTTAGTACCCATAGCAATAGCCCAGGCCAAAACAGACAGGAAAATTAAACCTATACCAACCTCACTTTAATTTCGCGCAATAGAAAATCTCCTGTAAAGGAGTTGCCTGAAGAAGATTTTAATTTATATGGCACACCTCTAACTATATTTAAATTTTAGAAATTGTGGTTCAGATTTACTTCAGCTATACTTCAAAATTTATATTTTACACACAAAACTTTTAAAAATTCTAAAAAGAATTAAAATTAATTTAAAAATGAATAAAATTGCAAATTATTATTTGTTCAATTAACAAAAATATTACTTTTAAATAAAAACAAGCTCTGAGATTATTTCTATCGAATTTTAAACTAATATTAATAATTTTAGCATATTAAATTTAAAAATAGCAAATATTCCGTTGTGCTGTTGAGTTACAAAAAATAGAGGCCAGAATTTTTTATAATATTTTTTAAAAATACAGTTAATATTTATTTGGAAATTTTAGGAGCAATTAAATCATACATAAAATAAATGTATTAAATAAGTTCAACTATTTTCTCAATAAGTTTCTTAAGTTCCTGAAGAAGTTTCTTTAACTCTTCAGAAGAATCTGTAGTTATCGAAGAATCGGTTGTTGTTTCTGGTAATAGTGTTCCTGACTCTGTAGTTATAGAAGTACTTTCACAGTCAATATCACTTCTGGGATAATCTGCGCATTTAAATATTTCGTAATATTCCTGTTCTATTTTCATTGTAGCCATAGCTTCGAGATAATCTAATTCTGTGCATTCATTTTTTACAACATCTGATAAACAGCAAAAAAAACTCCAAACTGTATAACAAGCGCTTTTAACAGATTCATCTTCGCAATTATGTTGAGCACAAGCGTTTATAAGACAATCTTGATCCTTTCCAATAATGTTTTCATTGCACGAATCAGAAAGTTTTGGCTTAATCTTCAGTATAATTTCCTCATTGATGTTCAAATATTTTGATGAAACATATCTGTAACCAAATGAAGTATTTTGTATTAAGAAAATAATCACAAAAATTATTAACTTCATACTGGAATACTCTATGTCTTTAAGTAAAATAAAATTAATATATTAAATACCTATACCTCTATTTTATATAAAATTCTATGACATAATTATGGTTTATAACAATGTAAAAGCTATTTATTAATAAAAAATATTATTCCATAATTTATGATAGGTTTTTATCTTAAATTATGGAATAATATTTTTTTATTAATAAATAGCTTTTACACATTTATACGTGAAACCTAGCCAACCACATTTAAGTTGAAAAATTTAGTCACTTCTAGGGTTTAGATCTTCGGCTTCAATCCCAATCGGTTTACATTAACAATTTTAGTAAAAATTATTTTTACTATTTATTAGAATACACCATGTAAAACGAACTTGTAATAATTTTGTAATTTATTAAATTGCAACCTTATATTAATAGAATATTAAACAAAAAACATACGATATACAAAACAATTGAAGCGTATCTTAACCTAACCCATGCTCAGCGTTGCCAACTTTTGTTTGCTTTAAAACTGGACAAAAAAATTCAAAACTGGGACCAAGGAATACATTTTTACCAAAACTGTAAAAATTAAATAGGGAACCAAAGGTTACATTTTCACTTTTTTAGATCTATATTCAACTCGTGTTTTCTTTGAATTTCGATGACTTAAAAAATCTTTAATTTAATCTAAAACTAAACTTGAACCATTTTGAAAATTATTTGATAAAAGCTACAACTTAAATCAATATTTGATTACTGTTTCACTATATTAGGTAAACTTCTACATTATCCTAATATTTGATTTGAGTTAAATGTGATTTTAAGGTTTATTTCTAAGAATAGAAATAATGTATACTTCTTTTGTTTATACGCAGGATAAGCAGTACACAGTATATTATTTGATTTTTATGCAGTAATGGTAAAATATATATAAAATTGCTAGTTATTTGCATAAAAATTAATAACTCATATAAATAAGTGTTCAGTTTATTGAACTCTCTAAAACTGGACGAAAGTTCTGAAAATTGGACTGTCCATCCGAAACCTGGACGGTTGGCAACGCTGCCAATGCCTAATGCTGAAGAATATGACCGCCGAAGAATAAATAGTGATGCAGTCCAATAACACCCACTCAGCCAATCAGCAGTTTTATTTTTAATTCGTATGCATTAAATATTACAAATATTTCTTGATACGACTTCTCTGATTGGCTGTGTGGGTGTACTAGAATTGTTAAAAGTTTATGGATTACTACTAAAATCTACAATATCTGCGAATTTAAATTATCCATATATTGATTCCATATTATATAAAATTAAGTTCAAATTTCTTAAATTAATTTTAAAATTGACCTTAGCCCAATTTTAGTTTGCATTTAATATTTAAAAATTAAGCAATTATAAATAAAAAATATTTTCTCATTAAACTCCCTAACTTAAGTGCATATTTTCTTATCAAAATAAATTATTATTAGTCATAAGCTTACGTGATTTGATGTGAACATATTTTATTAATCAATATAAGACTTTATATTCATTATTATGTCAAAAATAAGATAAGATTTATAAAGGATATTTTGAATTGTATTGCATCTACAGCGGTCTCTTTGTTTATTCGAATTCATATATTTGCACAATATTTTCTTTAATAGTTAAAGTTATAATAATTTTTGCATATAAAACAATGTAGTTTTGCTCTAAAAGTGGGAAAAATTAAAATTAGATGAAACCAAATTATGGATGAATTACAGCTTGTTTCAAAAGTTATAGTAACTGTTCAAAAAATAAGAATACATTTAATATAGGGTGACCACATAATTTTTTTTATAAATGCAGTACAAAATATCAAAGAGGGATGAAAAAATGTCTTTTTAAACTTTGCGTAAAAATTAAATTGGAGACCAAACCATAAATTTTCATGTGTTCTAATTTAAAGTTTTATAAGAAATAATTTAGTATAATATACAAATTAATAAATTAACTTCTCAAAATTAAGAAAATAATTTTGAAATTTTATTCATTTATAAGCATTTTTAACGTTTATTATTTATCTATTGTCGCGAAACATATTTTTTTGTCTGGTTTTTTTTGAACAATGAGTAAAAAAATATTATTTTTTAAATAGTCATAAAATTTAGAACAAGGCATTGAGATATTAAAATTCGCACATATTTCGGCTTTATCCAAATTAACGTACATTATTTTGCTTTATATGTCCATAAATTATCCATAACAGTAAAAATTCTTTTGGAATAGTCATTAGCTATTGAAGTACATAATACAGTTTTAATTACAAGATTAATGTTAATAAAATTTCGATTTTCCAACGCATCCAAATATAATATTGAATAAATTTAGCTGTAATGACTTTATTCAAATTATGAGTGAATTACAGCTTGATATAAAATTTTAAGTAAGTGTATGAAAATTAGAATAAACTTACTCATAACACAAGTGTACAGAAACATGAAAAATGAATAAAATTATATCATATAAATATTTGCAAAATTTTGTTAAATATAATTTAGTTACTTGTAATTTAAATGAAAGAAAAAACTATAAAAGTCAGAGGTATATAAGTAATAAAGTAAACCGATTTTTAGCAGGTTTTTAGACAGGATTTATTGCTCGCTTTATTATTGTGAGTGTTTATATATGAGTATATATATATACCGGAATTTATAGAAATAAGTTACCTATAACGGGGACAGACTGTATTTATTTAAGTTATTAAAATGCTGCGGAGAAGTGAAACACACTGTTATAGGAGTGAAAGTATTGATATATACATAAACTGTAGAGTATAAACACATAAAAACATAAATTCCTTATTAAACTTGAAATTATGATAAAAATCTTTTTGTTTTATAAATACAAAAGCTACAAAGCGTACAATAGCTAACAGAAATCCATGTCTTATCAGTTTTAATCATAATCTGTGAATATAAGTTCATTTACAATGTAATTACAAAAAATACCTTAAAAAACTTTAATGAAAAAATTAAAGCCCTTCTGGGATTTGAACACTAACTTTGTTAGTGATCGGACTTTAAAGTCCAACATTCTAACCATTAGGCCAACAGTGATTACAAATTATATTTATTAAATAGTCTATTGTTTAGTAATGGGTCCGAATAGTAATATTAATGACTTAATCTGCAGAAATTTATTTTATGATAAGCAATAAACTTAATAGTCATTACATGGACTTCTGTTAGCTATTGTACGAGTTGTGCCATTGTTAGCATTGTTACCAAATTATCAAATAATGAATACAATTAGATAAACAAAAGGTATATAATTGACAAATGTATTTGTTTAGAAATACAATACATAAAAAATAATTAAGACCAACAACACATCAGCAAAAATGGGAGTTAAATATATTTTACTAATTTTGTTTTCAGTAAATAGCTGTTTATCTTTATTACAGCCATCAGTAGATCACTTACAAAAAGCTTATTTTCAGAGTGAATGTGTTTGTAAGAGTGGTTCTGAAGAAGATATTAAGAGTGCGATCACAAAAACAAGTAATGACTTCGAAAAGATTAGAAACGAAGAAATGATACCGGGAGTAGTGGCCGGTATTAGTATTAAAGGTAAACAAGTTTGGACTGAAGCTTTCGGTCAGACAGACATTGAAAATAATGTAAAAACACATAAAGACTCTGTTTGGCGAATGGGAAGTATCAGTAAATCACTTACCACTGCATTAATCGCAAAATTAGTTGAAAAAGGATTAATCGATTTGGAAAAATCCATTCACCAGTACTTAAGTGAAAAAGTATTTCCTATAAAGCAATGGAACGGTAAGAATGTTTCGATTACTGTTAGACAAGTTCTGTCACATAAGGCAGGGCTCAGAGTAACTAAAATTCCCGAAGATTTCGAAGAAATTCATGATTTCAAAAATGTTACGCAAACTATCAGTCAGTTTAAAAATGAGCCTCTTATTCATGAACCGGGTAATGGTTTCAATTATTCCAATTATGGCTTTCAGATAATTGGGGCGATTATTGAGTCCGTAATGAATGAGACCTATGAGAGCGCTATAAACAAAATGTTTAATGAACTTGGAATGAGTTCTACTTATGCTGAAAGACATGATATGATTATTCCTCACAGAGCTCACTATTATATGAAAAATAATTCTCCACTTAATCCTAATTTTAAAAATGGTACAAAAGTTGAACTCATGAATGCATTGATTTTCGATGATTTGGTGTCATTGGAAGCTCAATGGCCTTGCGGTGGTATTGTGTCCACTGTTCCCGATTTGCTTAAGTTTGGAAATTATATGCTTAACAGTTATAAAGGTGTTGTTGATGTCAAGTCAGGTAATACTTTAAACCAACTTAAAAATTAAATTTTTATGTATAAAACTCAACAAACAATAAGTGAAAATTTTTATCATATAAATCATCAAATTATACAGTTTATTGACAATAATTTACTAATTTATTTATTTTTCTGCAGTTTTTCTATATCTTTAACTATAAATAAATTATTTTTATAAACAAAGCAAAATTTTTATTATTAGTTCAAAGGACTTTTCTAATTATTCCCGATGTTATATTGGGAATAATTAATTGATGCGCTGCGAGAACAGCACAAATCGTTTTATATAGACATAATTTTTTTAAAGAATATAATACGAATGCGCGCGACTGTTGAATGGAATGCATTATTATATCCAATTATATTCTTTAAAAAATTATGTGTATATAAAAAGGGTCGAAAATGAAAAACGCTTTGTGCTGTTCTTGCAGCGCATCAATTAATTAGAAAAATCCTATGAACTATTAATTAAAATTTTGTTTGGTTTATAAAAATAATTTATAAATAAATCTTTCCATTGAATTTAGCTTTTTATTAAACTATCGACGTCTGAAACTTATGCAATTATATGTGCCTTTAATTTTTGATGTGGCTCAACTACATTTTGTTCAGATAATTGCAATTACATTATATTTGTTTTCATCACATAATAACCAGGAAAATAAAATATTATATATAATTCCTTATAATATTCTATAAAAGTTGCAAAAACTCAGTTGGGTTTATGCCATTATATCTCTTATAGAAATAAGTATAATATTAAACGTTTTCATTTTACCTTGAATACAGTCTATATATGAATTCAATTTTTTATGACATTATTATTAAAACTTTTAGCATACCTGAAGTCATCCACAGTTAAAAACCTTTGGACACCAAACTCACCTCAAATCTTTCAAGAAATTGTGAATGTAACAAATTATGGTAATATAATTGGTACTCTCTATTTTAATTTTAATAATAGGAAATCTCTTAACTTATATATAATTAAGCCGAGGGCTGGATTGTGACTAATTTTCAACATCCAATTACATGCTCGGGTAATTGTA